>JAOEHY010017575.1:0-27128 GCA_025447955.1 Psilopsiagon aurifrons
AAAAGTACTTTTAAATACAGCTCATTAACATAGCTACACGTGGCTGGCAGCAAAGCTAAGCTTTTTCCTTTTTCTAAATTATATTACTTTTAACTTCCTAATTAAAAAAAAAAAAAAAAAAAAGCACATATTAACTTTGGAAACACTTTTTTCAAGATGTTATGACTGTGTGAGTTTTTCCCACTATCGCTACACTCTTTTAGCTTTTTATTTTATCTCCCTGCTGAGCTACATAACAGTGATGAGAAGTACTGGGGGGGAATCTAAAAAAGCTTGTTAAGAGCATCCCATTAAAGAGAAGCCTTCTTGCTCTGTGTGTGTGTGTGTGTGTGATTGTTTAATAATTGCACAGTGTATGCTGTCTTTTTGGGTTTTATTATACCTCTCTGGTTACATGTATTGACCTATCCACTGGAAAAATGGGGGTAAAGAGACAAGGATAGCATGGAGAAAGAAAAAGCTTTTTTTACAGTGACACTGAGAAATCTCCTCAAACAATACGGTTTAAAAACAGATTTTCAATTGACTGTCCCAAAGATGTATATGGAAAAGGAAGTAAGCTAGCTTGTGCATGAACCAGAATAGTTCTGTCTAAGTTTCAGCAGAAATAGTGATAATAACTTGATGCATCGGTGGTTCTGACCACAGAGCCACCAGAGCAGAGTGGGAAAGCCATTCAGCTATGTGGCTCACCTTAACAAAAAACTTGGATGCTACTCTGTGTTGTGCTCTCCCTGGATCCTTGGCAGTATTCCTCCAACAATGCTTTATGAATAGGGAGTCTGTAAGAGTGATGCCTTAAAAAATGCAGTCTAAGCTCTCTTCAGTTTCTTAAATAAATTTTCCTAGACTAGAGTGAAAACACAATCCCCCCCTTTCTTAGCCTTCTCTTTCTTCTCACTATACGCATAATGAGAATAATAAGATAACTCAAGTGTTTGGACTGGAAGGGACCTTAAATATAATTTGGTTCCAGCTCCCCCATCATGGGTAAGGATTCCTTCCTTGTACTTCATGAGGTTCACATGGTCCCACCTCTCCAAACTGCCCAGGTCCCTCTGAAACCCATTTCTTCTTCCTGCATGTCAACTGCACCACATACATTGGTGTCATCAACAAACTTGCTGAGGGTGCTCGAACTTACTGTCCCTATGCCAACAAAGATGTTGAACAGAATCAGTTCCAACATCAACCCCCGACAACACCACTCATCACTGATCTCGACTTGGACGTTGAGCCATTGACCACAACTCTCTGTGTGCACCCATCCAGACAATTCCTTGTCCACCAAGGGGTCCATCTGTCAAATCCACGCCCCTCCAGTTTACAGACATGAATGTCATGTGCGATGGTGTCACCTTGAACAAATCCAGGTAGATTATGTGTACATTTTTAGGTTTTTTCCCCTTTCACAAAGAGTACCAATTTGGATAAATGGTAGTCTAGCACCACATTCCTCATGTAATAAGAAGCACAGAAGGTTTTAAGGACTACTGTAAGTAGAAAGGGAAAATTTTGCCTTGCCTAATACTTCATGCAGACTTCATGCAGCAGTGCACCACTGTTGATAAAAACACCAAGCCCTAGAGCACACAGATGGTTTCAGATGTGTGAAAACACTTCTGTTGAGGCATAAGGGAGCACGAGGCCATATGGCAACACAAGGTCTGAAAAAATAAACCAGACTCTCTTTAATTAAGACTTTTACTTAATCTTAAAAAAACATATGATAGGATAAGAGCCTCCAGCTTCAGCCTGAGTACTTCAGCATTACCACAAATGCCCCAAATACCATTTTCTGGCATTGCCACACTGAGATGCAAACACATTTGTACATGAGCTGTGTATGAATGTGGTGATAAAACACCTTCAAAAGAAAAAGAAACACTGCAGAAATATACAGATGTAACACAGAGAGACAACTACAAAGCTGGATTGCAGACAGAAGACAGACAGGAGAGCATCATCCTGGAGACAGAGATTTCTAGCTAACTGTGGGATGAGAATGTCTTGGGACTGTAAGCAAGGGGATTTGCTGCTGTCATTTGATTTTTCTTCCTTCAGACAAGGATTCAGTATATTCTTGGTAAATAAGGATCACTGCATCATGGGTGCCTCACTCAGACATCAATTTGTGATATGAGAAGCCTTCAGGGCCTGGAACTTTGAAACAGAAAGATGTTAAAACTGATCAATTTACTGCTTGGACACAGCCTCTCTAGGGTGTTTTTGTGTCCAACTCTGTATTTTTTCAGATTTTGCCTGGCAATCTTTGCCTTCCTGCAAATTACTGGCTTAGAGAAGAAGCAAGTCAAGGTTGATGAGTAGCTTTCTCAGACACCTTTCTAGGGCTGAGAGCCAGTGCAGCATCTCAACTGAACTTTGCTTGGTTGTGTTACAGCATAGAGCAAGGGAGGCTAATAGGGTTTTTAGAAATGGATAGAGAAATGATAATAAAAGATTCTTTAAGCCTTGTTGGTCTCAACCTGTCTCAAGAAAACAGTTTTTCAGAAGGGCTTGGGTCTCATTAAGGCACAAAACCAGCCATTTTCAGAAATTGTAAGAGGTCTGTGTGTTCAGTAGATCTGTGCTATTCACAGAGCTGCCACAGTGACCTGCTGTGCAAAGTGTCTCAAAATATGTGCTACTGCCCCCAGATTTTCTAAAGGTGAACCAAGATAGGTCAAAACCACAGTGAACAACTAAGATTGATTAGAAGCCTACAGCAAATAGGTGTGATGACTGAATTCTGAAGCAGAAGAGAATGATATTTTTAAGCTGTTTTATTGTTTTGAAGAAGGAAATTAATCAACCTCCCTGAAACTTCAAGTGGTGATTTTCAGCAGCTTTTCATCCTCATCCAGTAGCGATGCACATGAAGTGTAATGTTTTCAGTGTGACTAGATCAGACAGTTTACAGAACTGCAATTGGCTGAGGTACTACTGTGATGAAGATTTCCTTTAAGGTTATGGCCATTACTGGACTAAGTTGTACCTGGATGGTGAGAACAGCAACAGGGACTATGAACTGCATTCACTGCATGTATAAATTGTGACACATTCAAATGGGTAAAAGGCTGTTACAAAATTAGCAGGAATTAAGGTGAATATTGTGGCTAACTGAACGTAAAGGTCAATGGAGTATAATACTGAAAACCATATAAGCAGTTTAAGGGGAAAAAGTGAGCAATAATGAAAAATGTTTTGATTCTTAAAATAAAATCTATTTCAGACAATGATGAAATAGGAAAAAAATAGGTGATAATTCAACAATTTTGTCATGTTACCTTCTATAGCACATTTAAAGTGTTTTTACTCAAGTGGAGAAACCAGACCATGCCAACTATGATGGCAAATAGGGACTTTTGGGTTCAAGTCTTTCAAATGTTGACTCTCGGCTATCACAACCTCTTTCAAGGATGTAAGGGCATATTCTGTGTGCACCAATGTGGATTTTCTGAATCAGAATAGCTGAAGGGCTATTATTAAAGTAGTGATAGTTTCCTTTGTCCTTTCAGACTGGTTACTGTTTGATGTGTTTGAGAATCCACAGGCAGGGCTCTCAATGGGCAAAAATCAATTAATTTACTAGCAAAGATTTTATTTTGTAATGTTCCTATTCTTGTAGTGTTGTCTACATAAGAACCTCTTTTGAACGGAAGGTGCAGATTCTCCCCCAGATCAACCAGACTGTGCTACGGTGACAAAATCTACTACTTTTTTTTGGAAGCTAATCAAAAATAAGATGCTGACACAGGCTGCTTCTGTTTAATGTCTCATCCAATTTCCTAGCACAATAGATATTGTCTCTAATTTTAATATACTGCTATCTCTTTACAGATTAGTATCAAGAAATCTTTGAATGAATGAGCCATTTTGCATTGTAATTCTGCCTATAATAGAACATGAGGTTTCCATTAATCTTTATTAAAACAGTTTTTAAGATAAAAGATAAGGAAAAAAATATTCTGGAATAGAACTTCCACTGTTATATGAGCAAATTATTTTCTTAATTCTATTTGAAAGCCTCAGAAAAGTAAACTATGTGCAGAAGGAGATTTCGACAAAACTTTGAAACAAATAAAGACAAATATGAAAACCAAGAATCATGCAAACCACAGAAAAATAAAATTGTGCAAACCTACACTTCATTATGCTTTAGCTTTCCTACTCCTCATTCTTCTAAAAAGTGAAAAAGATGTATAAGGATCATTTCTATTGCTGTTCTATATACTTTCTCTTGTTTTACATTATCTTGTTTGACAGACAGGCACTGGTGCCACATACTGAAACCCCTATTGCATTTCTTCTATTTGGATATATTTTTTTACAATAGGGTCCATTTTTACAATTGGATCTAGTTTTACAATTGCAAGGAGATATCTGGATCTCAGTCATCAGCATCCAGTCTTGCACCATAAGCTGAAGAGCTGCATTGAATCAATTTTTAGGAATACAGAAACAATCCTTTCTGCTTTGAAAGATGCACTTGCTTTCAATGAAACTGGAGATGTGGATGAGCATTGATTTGGAGAATCTGGATGAGCTTCCAGAGGGAAGAGGGAAAGAGACAGCTCCAGTGGGCCCCAAAGACTGACTTAATCTACCCATAGGGATCACTGGACCATTTCTAATGGTTCCAAAGTTCTGCAGAACCCCGCATAATGGTTTTATCTGGAATAGAGTTAAATTTCTTCATAGTATCTGGTATGGAGATATGTTATGGACCTGTGCAAACTCTTTGCAGCACAGGTCCAAAACATATCTCCATACCAGAGATTTTATAGCTGATCAGCGCTTATATAGGGTCAAATACTGTTCTGTTTCTCATGGTGCCCTGGCAGCAAGTAGATTGGGATGCACAAGAGGATGGTGGGACAGCTTTCCCCAACTGACTAAACGGGTGTTCCATACTAAATCACATCATGCTCAACAATAAAACTTGGAGGGATGAAGACTCGTGGAGGCTGTCATTGCTTGTGGACTGTCTAGGCATCGGTTGGTTGCTGGCAGGCAGCTGTTTTATTTTGCATCACTTGTTTTTCTTGGGTTTCATTTTGTCTCTCATTTGTGGGTCATATCCTCCTTTTTTAAATGATTAATTCTTCCAACACACAAGTTTTTTACATTTTTACCCTTCTGATTCTCCCCTGTCATCCATTCCCTCACTGGGGCAGAGTAAATGAGTGGCTGTGGTGCTTAGCTGCCTACCAGGGTTAAACCACGGCACACCACTACCTTCCTCATAATGCCTACTCAGACCCTCTCTCATCTGCCTTTTGAGCCTTCTTTACAGCTATCGCAAACACATCCTTTAGCGGCACTCTCTTCATTTAACAGCTACAAAATGCTTTATCTGTGGGAGCTGTGACTCTGAATATTATATTTAGAAGGTCAGTGTCCTTTCAAAATAAGAAAACAGTGAAGTCAGGGTGTAGTGAGCAGGCATCTTTGACTATTGCTATGACTGAAGGTGAGAAATATTTATGGATTTCTTTTTCACATGGGCAGTGTAGGAATTACTACTTTGTGGGACACATTGACAGATACCTTTAATCTGGAAATATATCAAAAGGGACAGTTAACTTTTACAAAATGTAAAGGGGTTGGCTCAACAATGTCAATGGGATCAAGACTAGACTTCTGTTTTATGTGGCTGTTCAGGCAATGAGGATGCTAATATGAATATACAAAACTGAGAGAAACAGAAGATTTGCTAAACTGTCTTGTTGCAAGCTTCATGATCACAAAAGCTTGAATGCATAATAGAATTTAGTATTTCTAATATAATTTTATATTTCAGTATACAATTGCGAATATAGATTTAATGCAATATCTTCTTCATAAATTGGAAAATTCTATTTCCCTTTCAACCAGTATAATTAAAATTATACCAAATATCCAGCAAAGGTGTCAGAATTTTATAGGTATAAAAGGGTCTTATTTTGAAAACAAAGTATAACTCTGAAAAAAATAGATTTGTGGCAGGGGAAAAAAAGAAAAAATAAACCAATAAATTATTCCTGTTTCATTTAATTAAACAAAATAACACAACTGATATCTTTATGCAAAAAAAACATTCACCAGTCAATTTCTTTTCCTGCTAAAAGATAAAAGAATGATACAAACCCCACTAAAATAGTAAGATGGTCTGGTTTTGTTAATCTAGAAATGGAATCAAAGGAATTGCAACTGAAGAAAGGGGCTCCAATTACTCCACTATGCTACTATGCATTTTAACTTTAAACTAGAATTTTCCATTGTCAAAAGTTAGAGGATTACACAGCCTTCATCAAACTGACAAATGGTGGATGCCTTTAAGACCTTCAGGCAAACCTGATCTTAAATACAAAACCACCTTAGTCCAGGGAGTTAAGTGCCTGCATAAAGGCACTGAACTCACCAGCGAATATTATTGATCTACTTCAGAGGGCTTTCTGTCCTGCATCCCTCAAGAACAACAGTGTTCAATTACCTCCCAGATTTTGTTCCCTCAGGTCTGGATTTATTTAAACAACTTATCTAGGCAAAAGAAAGACAATTTGTGCACCAAGAGAGAAATGTGCATTATCCAGTATTCTACTGTTTGGTATGCAATAACAAAAGGATTATTTTTTGGTTCTTGGTAGCTATTTTTACCAAATGAAACTTTTCTGGAGTGGAAAAAAACAATTATGTTATCTGATTTAAAATACTTTAGAAAAGACAGGCAGTTTTCCTTAAGGCACTCCCATGCAGCACATTTGAAAGGAAAACAATATTACTGCTATTACAATCAAAGAGCAGAGGAAACATATGGGAGGCCTGCGAAGATAAAAGTAAAAAATGTTGGTTAAACTGGTTTAAGTCTTGCATACTGCGAAGACTTTGCCAATCAGAAAAAAAGGCAAATAGCAGATTTCACTGTCTTTATCACTGTAGGCAATCAATCAATACTAGCAACATGAAAGAGGTAGCACTGCATGACATGCCTAGAGAATTACTTAAGAACTTTTAAGACGCTGTTTTTCTGCTGCATAATTATACAGCCAGTGGGACCCCAACGAATGTCCTAAAGGTCAACTGATATATTTTTTAGTTGAGGTTATAGAAATAAAGACTGAGAAGAAAAAATATAGATAGAAACCAAGCATAACTCTATGAACACTGGAGGAAAGTAAATTTTAGTTGCCTGCAGTATTATAGAATTAAAGAAGGAACATGATAAAGATTATTCTCATGGTACTGTAGCACTTCATAATATGTATTGTCAGAAAATATCCTACAAATAAGAATTTGGGAAAGCAATGTCATAGGAGCAGACCAAACCTTCTTCCCACCTGATGACTGGAACTTCCTTTAAATTTCCAACTTTAAGGCCCTTAAGCTTAGCTATACATACTTTATGCACATAGTGTCGATGTGTGTCAATATTGTCATGTGGTTTAAATAACTTTGTTTATCATTCAAAAATGTTTATAGAGAGCAACAAATACTCTGTCAGCCTTCATTAAGCTAGGCGAAAAAAACAAAGGGGGTTTTGTCCTCTCTGGTATGCTGGGCATAGACAAGGCAGTACTGATTTTTCTTTTTTATTCAAGAAAGGCTAACTGGAATACTATGAGCCAAATTTGAAGGTCAGACTAGACCCCAAAGAAAGTCTTTCAGCCCATCAGCCCTCAAGAAAGTTGACACTTTAGGTTGCTGCCTAGGAAATCAAGTTACATGTTCTGGGAATAAACAACTTTTTCTACATCATAGAATCATAGAATTGTTTAGGTTACAAAAGACAACACCAAGTCCAACAGTTAACATAACACTGACACATCCACCTCTAAACCATGTCTCTAAGACTGTCTACTGTTTTTTTAAATACCTCCAGGGGTAGTGACTTAACCAGTTCCCTGTTCCAGTGCTAGATGATCCTCTCAGTAAAGAAATTTTTCCTAATGTGCAATCTAAATCTCTCCTGGTACAGCTTGAAGCTGGTTACACCTGTCCTATCACTTGTCACTTAGGGGAAGAGACCAACCCCCATCTCACTACAACCTCCTTTCAGGTAGTTGCAGAGAATTATAAGGTCTCCCCCGGGCCTACTTTTTCAGTAAAATCAACAAACCAAGTTCTCTTAGCTGTCCCTCAAAAGACAGAGAGGGAAGGGATAGGATCTAGAAAGACCTGAACATGCTTGAGAGGTGGGCCAATGCAAACCTCACAGAGTTCAACAAGACCAAGTGCAAGGTCCTGAACTTGGGTCAGGGCAATCCCCAGCACAAACACAGGCTGCAGGAGACATCCAGAGACTGGATGGAGCAGACCTCAGGAAAAGGACTTGGGGATGCTGGGTGAAAAGAAGCTCCCCATGACCCGGCTTCAGTGAGCACTTGAGCCCAGAACCCCTGCCATGTGCTGGCCTGCATCCCCAGAGGAAGGGGATTCTCTCCCACTGCTGCAGCTCTGGGGAGATCTAAATTATCCACAAGGTCTCTTCCAACCAAAACCATTCTATGACTCTACAATTCTATGACAATTCAGCTGTTGTAAAGGATATGCTGATCTCCACCAGGCTCCTGAGTTTTGCTATCATGTGGAAGAGAAGATTGACAGAGACCAGAAAGCAATAAATAAAGTTTAGCTGTGTGTGGTTTGAAACATTAATGCTATATGGGATAAAAAGCATGTCGTCATATCAGCTTCAGAGCTTGTTTGTAAACATGAAGCTTTTAATAACTTAAACAGTATGGTAAAATGGGAATTATTAAATACTGATATGACACTTGCACATCCTGAAGAATTAGGGATTCTAAAATGTAAGTATGTTTACAATGTTGTTATGAAATCAAAGCACATGACAGAATCAAAGCTCCACTGGAAATGGTTTACAATATTTTGAAAAAAGCAGGAGTAGAAAAGGCACTGAGAAGTTTACAGAACTGTCAGAAGCAAACAAATTTCTTTAAGAACCAAGAAAAAAAATATTAACTGTTGAACATTGAGAATTTGCTTTAGTGGTATTCTTGGTGTGGTTTTTTATCATCTTTAATCTTAATTTTTGTTCATCTTTGACAATTGTTAGTTTGGTCCTTAATCCAGAAAAGAAATCAGTCAGACTAATGTCATGCTTAGAATTTATCAGGATCCGGACTTCAGCTATTTTTAAAAAAAATAAATTAATGATTTTATAATTCAAGGTATTTGACACAGAGCACTTATTTTCCACTTCTCACATATTTTCAGGGAATTAATATTATAGATTGCCTTGTTTTCATATCATATAATATACACTCTTGTGTAATAGTTTAATTACTTAATTGGCATCTGTACATTGGCTGGCTTTGTAATCTGGGGAAATAAACTTTTAAAATGTGGAATTCCCTTTCCCAGGAGTTGATGACTTTTTAAGCTATTTTCAAAGGCAAAAAACTCACAATGCTCTTCAAATGCTCTGCAGATAAGATATAAAAGTTTATGTGACTGGATTAAACAAGAATTTATTGCCATAAAATACTGTGGCTTGATTCGTGCCAAGAAATGTTCTAAAATTACTTCATTAGACTCTACCTAAATTTCAAAGTAGAGTTATTAAATCTGAGGTTGTTTATTATTACCTTAGAGAATGTTTGGTTTTCTCTAAGCTGCAAACAAAGACCCAGAGATAATAGTTCAGAACCTTCCACTGGCATGGTTCTTAACGGTTCTTTAAATCTTATACTATGAAACTAACACGAACTAGATCAGAGTTATTAACATGTAGCCAAGCAGAAGAAATATTCTTCTATAAGTTTTTGTTATTTTAAATAGTTATGTTTAGGCCTAATAAAAACACTAAAGTCACCATTTATGTCTCACTATCAATCAACTGCATAGGGAAACCCAGGAAAAAAACCCAACAGTTATTTACATGGTATTCAATCCACTTCTTATAAGAAACACCCAGTGATGAATAGCACCCCATCATTTTTCATGGAACTGTAAAATATTATAGTTAGAACTGCTGACCAAATGAAATTTGAGATAATTCTTGCGACATAAGTGAAATTGAACTAAAACCCAGGAATGACAAGCTGTTTGAAGCATTATTGTTGGTTTTCCTTGCTTATGTGACAAGTGAGCTTCCCCTTTTTGCCTTCCTCTCATGATGACATCACTTTCATTCCTCTCACAATTAATTATATTGACTTTCAACTTCCATTATTAAAATAAAGTTGATTAGACTTGGTTTAGACCATTACCATTTTATCATTCATTACACAAAGAATCTTTGCTGTGATACATTAAGACTTTTTACCTTCATGTGACCTTTCTCATTGTGATATGTTTACTTATGTGCATATATACACAAGCACATACACTGACACAGATAGAACAGTCAGCAGGAAGTGTTTGAGTTCAGTTGAGTGTGAGCTTGTGTGTGGAAGGAGTGCAAAGTCACTCATAGCAATTTAACTGAGAAGTACATACACTTCACTCCTGAAGTCCTGCAGCTCTATGTACACTGACAAATAAAGAACTCATAAAGCACATCTTTTAATACATGAAATGCAAAAGTTGTTCTGTTAGAAAAATTCCATCACAGTTAATCACAGCTATATTTAACACAGTTCCTACTGCACCTTATCTTGAAATACCATGAAGCTAAACAACATTAGAAGTTCCAACAATGAAATTGCGGTTAACATCCTACAGAAGGGGGATATCAGTTGAGCCATTATCCCTGTGCTGTGAAGATATGCAGGTATTAATCCACCAGAAGCAATGAGAAAGCAGCAAATCATAACACCTAATGAAAAAAAAATAATAGTGGAACAGCATTCATGACTATGTGTTATCTTTTTAATATCATCTCCTTGTTGATGCATTAGCTGTGACCACAGGTGCTGAAAGGAGGCCTCTTGATTGCTTCAAACAGCCAAAGAAGAAATATTTACTTTTCCTTTCAAGTAATCAGTGAAATTAAGCCTAATGTTCATTAGAATAGAAAATCTTTTCTGATTGTTTCTAATTGTTTCAGGCATACATATACATAGGTATAGACACAGACATACATGAACTAAGCCTCTCTCTCACTCTCCCTCCTTGTTATGGTTTAATCACAGCTAGCCACTGAGCTATATGCAGCCATTCACTCACTCCCTTTCAAAGGGATGGGGGACAGAACTGGAGAATAAAAGTGAGAAAGCTCACTCAATGAATCCATTCACTACCTTCCATGGTCAGGCAGTTCAGCCATCCCCAGCACAGCAGGGCTCCATCACACTCAGTAGTGACTTGGGAAGTCAAACATCATCACTCCAAATGTTCGCCCTTCCTCCTTCTTTCCTCATCTCTTATATGCTGAGCATGTTATCCTAAGGTCTGGGATATCCCTGGGGTCATTTGGGTCAGCTGTCCTGGCTATGGCCCCCAGCCAGCTGCTTGTGCACCCCCAGCCTGCTTGCGGGTGGGATGAGGTGAGGAGCACAAAAGGCCTTGGCTCTGTGTAAGACTTGATCAGCAGTAAATAAAACATCCTGGAATTACCAATGCTCTTCTCAGCACAAATTCAAAACAGAACCCATAATAACTTCTATGAAGAAAATTAACTCCATCCCAGACAAAACCAGCACACTCCTCAACATGATGAGTAAGAAAATAAGATGGAAAAGCTCCTGGTCTGAGATAAGGTTTGGGAGGTTGCTCAGCAGTTACCACCACAGGCAAAACAAACTCTACTTGGGGAAGGTATAGTGTAGGACAGTGAATAAAACAGGTAAAACTAAAAATACCTTTTCCCACAGTACCATTCTTTCTAGGCTCAACTTGTCTCCTGATTTATCTGTCTCCTGAGGATGGGGTGGGGAAAAGGGGTTACAATCAGTTCATAATGCTTCATCTTTAAGAACTGCTTCAGTGTGGGTCCCACCTATGGGGCCACAGCCACTGCCAGAGTCCTCAGGGCCACTTCTCTCACATTCTGCTCCCTCCACTCTCCCACAGCTGCTGTGCAGTGGATTTTACCCTGGGAGCAGCCCCTAGTCTCTTTTCACAAAAGCTACCCCTGCAGCCTCCCCCAGCTACCAGAACCTTGCCACATAAACCCAAAACACATATACACATTTCTATGTGTTTCAGTAAAAAGTTCAGACACTCAAAGTGAAGGTGTTGAATCCAGCATTGGAGCTCAGGTACAAAAACAACCGAGTGTAAAATCACTATACTTTCATTTCTAATGTAGTCAAAAATAGTTTTCAATACCCCCCTAAGGCCCAAAGTGGTAATTCAGCTGACTTGTGTCGCAGCCTTTGATGGGAGTGCCAGTCTTTGAATCAACAACCTTTCACCTGTGCATACTCATAAATCCATTATTTTCTTCAGAATTCAGAGCAATTGCTTAAATTTCAGTCTCCTGTGTTGTTTGTGCAAGAAACTTCAGTGTTTATGGAAACAAAAAGCATTCATTTGCAGACCTGGAGAACATTCTGACACAGAGTTCTGACAGAGCACAGCACTGCTTTGTCTTAAAGGTTTTCTGCCACCTCATCTGGAAGGCTGTTATTGACCCATCTTTTCTGGATTCAGGCCTCAACATCTGCATTGCTTCAGGTCAAAAATCCTGCACCTCCTACATGCCCCTTTACAGCTCCAGGAGCCCTGAAGCATTGGCAGCTCCAGTTCTTGGTCTTCGCATTGCTCTTCAGCAGAGCTCTGTGGGAGGTCCTTCCTTACTGGGAAGCACTCTCAGGTAACCACCAGAATGCTTCCACCAGGCCAAGGACGTTTGAAGGTTGTTCCCAAACATGAGGATATTAAGAGACGCTCCTGGGGACTGGGACAGAAAACCAAAGGATTTTTGATCCTTTTTCTCTCTAAAAGTACCTTTAAAATTTCTTCTGAGGCTCAAAGTAAAAGCTACAGGCTAGAAACAAAACCATGTTTTGAAAAACTCCTCTTAGATTGTGCCTGCTAAGAAGACCAGCCACAGAATGCCTCCCCTTCCCTGCCCATAGCTTCTTATTTTTCATGTGTTTAGTATTGTAACATCTCTGTAAGGAAAGGCACAGTAAGCATATCAGGTTTGTACACGTAGAAAAAGTACTAATATCCTTGTAATTCAGTGGAGAACAGTGCAATGATCCTCAAGTACACTTGGTATGGTTGCAGGGACAGTGCCAACTGTGCAAAGGTACTAGCTGATGTTCTGAACAGGTACATAACCTCTCAGTTCCAAAGATAACACTGTGTGTTATCTTTGTGTCCTGACTCAGATGTGTCTTCTTCTACCTCAGCAGTGCAGTATGTCATCAGGTGATGCTCCCAAGGAAGACCTAGCTCTAATGACCTAAGCCAACTTAGATATCATTATCACAAAAGGTAAGAGATTCAGAAACCTCTCAGGATTTCATATTCTCCCTTGAGCATCTGTAGATCATGTCATTTTATCTTTGCTGCTGCAGTTACCTACATCAGCTGAAATAACGTCAGAACATCACAATCCATTCCAGTTTTCATGACTCATGTGCAACTACAGCCTCAAATTTATACAATATCATGGTAAAACAGAGAAAGCTAGCCTTCCAAATTAGTATGTTAAAATAGCACTATCCTTCCTAACAAATCACTTAAATATTTGAATTACAGTAATGGAAACATTATATATAACTTTCATTGAGCCATATAACTTTAAATTGGCATTGTATTTTTGCAAGTAATAACCAATGTTACAGTGTCCTTCAACACAGCAAATTCATGCCTCATTCCTGGCAGCATTCAAGGTCAGGCTGGATGGGGCTTGGAGCAATCTGGTCTAGTGGAAGGTGTCCCTGCCCATGGCAGGGAGTTGGAACTAAAAGATCTTTAAGGTCTCTTTCAACCCAAACCATTCTGTGATTCTATGAAATCTCCATTGACATCTGGAGGAATTTGGGATGTGAAAGGAATAGACAATACAGTTCATCAGCCTCTACATCTTAATTTCTTGAAGTAGTTTTATGATTTTCTTCTGACATTTCTGCTTTGTTTGGTACTAACAGATTTGGAAGGATTAGGAATTAATTGCATTTCAAATTATAAATTCTTGTATCTTAAATGTGATATTTTGTTCCCATTTTTCGTAATCTCCAGTTGCTTATGTTCTAAACATAAAATTGCCAACATCTGCTGCAGAATATGGTGTTGTATGTTTCCACACTCAGGAGGGGCAGATCTACCTCTGCATATGGCAAGGTAATTATCTGCCTCACTGCAATAGAAGCAGGCTTAGTTTACTTAGCCCAAAAATTCTCATTACATGTGCTGAATCACTCGTTTCCTCATAAACTTCTAAAATTCAGCATGCCATGAAAGACTGAATCTTTCAGTTAAACATTGTCTTTCTAATTCATTTTGATTAAGGGAGTTGAAAGAGTCTTGAATACAAGGCATCAAGGTATCCCAGAGTTGAAGAAAAGCCCTGTTCTTTCCTTTTTGAAAACAAAATTTCTTGGTGACAAATGGCACAAAATAAAGTGACATTGGCGACAACACAACACCCACTTGGAAGAAATGGGCATGTTAGAAGAACGCTTTGCTCTGTGTCAGGTCTCATCCCTTTCCATCAGCTAGGATTTTACGGTGCCAAGTGCTAGGGAAAACGTGCTGAGTAGTATGAAATAAAGTTTGGAATATATTCTTACACTTTGCTGTACGTCACGTATATCACTTTCTCCCTGAATCTCATATAGAAATTCACAGTCATGCATATTGCAGCTAATCTTTCTTTATTTGCAGAAGGAATTAAATTGTTTGAATTCCTACCAACTTTTAATTGCATTCTACCTGGCCACAATTTTTCAGAAGTCAGACTATTGTCAAATGAAGAAGAGTTGTTCTTTAGAGTAGTAAAAACCTGGGAAAGCTTTCCTTTGCCTGAAGGAGCATCCTTGTACGCCTTGGCAAGAAGGTGCTAGCTGCACCACTGTGTTGTGCTCCATGGGCATCTAACACATTATTAGAAGCATTGTCTTCTCTTACCTTCCTCCCAGGACACTTGTTCACTGAGACACAAACTAGGCTGTTACCTAGGCACTACACTGGAACCCTGTTTGAACGTCTCACCCTTCCCTCAATAGTTGTGGACAAATGGTTGCATGTGAGTTCAAGACCTAGGATAAGCACTACAAATTTTGACTCAAACCTTTTATCCTGACATGCAAAAAGCCCAACCAGGCAGTGCATGATAACTGAGGATTAAACTTCCCTTTTTTATCCTCACAGCTAGCTGCTGACAAGTCTTACTTGGGCTCTTCTAAAACCAGAAGAGTTCGAGTATGTCCAAGCACATACAAAGCCCTTGAAACCATGTTGCGAACTTGTTTTAATTACAAATGAATCACTTTTCTCTGAGAAACAGCAGGGCAGACTGTGTATATGACTGCTTTCACAGGAAAACGAATAATCAGGGGATGCTCATGCCTGCGACTCTAAGTCCTTGCTGCTTTCTTCTCCCCCATATATCAATGTTCAGTTGTCAGCACTGAGTGCTTTGAGTGCTGATTTAGCTCTTCTTGAGCTCAAGCAATGGCACAAGCTTTAACAAAACCATGCATGGACATGAATTTCTCTAAGGCACTCAGGGGGGCTCGGAGGGCATGTGAAATTATCCTTTAGGCATAGCAGCTGTAGGGCTGTGAGGCTGGCATAGAGCTTAGAAAAACAGAAGAAGCTGCAAGTCTGAAGAAGCAAATACAAAAATGTTTCTTCTGCAGTGATCAACCAGATTAAACTCTGAAAAGAGCATGAGAGCTGAGACAGAGGGCTCACGGTAAGGAAGAGCCTTGAACAGCTGTGACCGAGTTATAGAGTAGAAAGTGTGTTTCCAAAACCTAAAGGACCGTATCGGAGGACCATAGAAAGATGGTGCTGGTATTTGCGTTGACATTAGCCTTGCATCTCTCTTTGTTAAATGGATAAGAGAAATAGCACTAACATAAATAAGTAAGAGGAGTGCAAGAAAGCTGCTGAAAACCTAGTGCCCGCAGAAAAAAGGTGAAAGTGCTAATGAAGAGTTTATTCATTGCAGTGTTTTGGTATCTCCTTTTTCTTCTCAAAAGACTAATGGGATATAAATTAAATTAAAGGTTCATTAATATGACTAATTAATTTTGTCTCTTCTTCATTTTACTGTTGTAAGATATCAGCATTCATAATTAGGTTGAGGGTCCTTCACTTTTTAATGGAATGGAAAAATATGAGGAAGAACTCATTCAGATTAGACATAACCATTGCTTCTAATATGCAATATATCAACTTCTCAGCTAATTATACTTTTGGTATTATTATGCTTCTTGCCATTAAAATTAAGAAATCATTTGATAACTTCTTTTTTCAAGGGTTATTGAGGTTTCAGGACATTTATTTCTCTTAATGAGGCTATTATAACTACCAGATAAGATTTGCTAGCTGAATACAAAAAGCCTTTAGGTTCCAAAATAATTAATTATACTTTAACCAATATTCTAAGTTTTCAACAGTTTCAGGGTCCAAAGCACATATAACAATTATATGCCAATTATTCCCTTGATCTGAGTTGCCTTCAATATTGCCTTAAGGATGTTTTATTTCAGCGATTATCCCTTCTCAAATCTCACTAGCGTGGCTAGAATGTCTTAGTTAACAGTGGTGCTTAAGCAGATTGACTTTCATCTGTGAAGTCTATTTGTGGGATTAGGTTTTCCATTCCTAGATGAATCTGTGAATAAAGCCAAAGGACTGTGATACCAGAACCATACAGTGAGGTCAGAATAAAGCAGTTCCAGCAGAAAGCATGAACAGTAATTGCTAATCTGGATTTACCTGCAGAAGAGGAGCTCTCTAAGTCCTTCTGGACTAGACACTGGTACCTAGCCACTTTTGAGAGCAAGTGCACTGATAGGAGCTGCTGGATTCTGTCACAGTGAGATGAAAGCTGTGATTATAACTAACCAACAGTCACCACAAATGTAAATTGTTCAGGCCTTGTGAAAGGGATGTAGACTGTAGTAGGTGCCCTGGCCACTTCCAAGTAAGGCTTGCATAGGGGGAGCATAACTCCATTAGTAAATATTTTTTGAAATAAGTAATTAAACAATACTGGTTAATGAGCTAATGATTCCCGTAACCATTCCCAAAGTATCATATATTGGCATACTGACAACAGGTTTAGAAAAAAAACATGAACATCAAAAAAATCCTGGGTTTCAGCTCCATTGAGATTAAGGTTTTACTCAAAAAGCAAAGTCAGCTACTGATGCCTAGCAATAAAATTTTCAGATGCCTTTTGATCCAGTATATTACTTAGACACTCACTAGCTGGGCTTATAGTGACTTGCTGCATATCAGTTATCTACCTCTTATGGGTCATTCTGTTGAAGAGTGACTGACTTTATGTGTCTGTTCCTAGAAAGTGGAGTTTTAGAAGTGGACAACTGAAGGGTCTGTTTTGAATAAATGCCTCTGAAAATTTAGAATCACATATGAGGATGGGCTGGGCACATATATACATAATGAAACAGGCTGGTTAGTTGCAGCAAGGTTTGCTCTCAGTACTGATTATCACATGATTACTGCATGACCAGGCTATGTTCCTACCCAGAACTTAGTACCTTTCACATCAATGAAATACAAAGTAGGGTGATGTGACTGGTACTGCACATTGGACTGATACTCCTGTCAACCCAAGCTCTCTGAGAAAACTCAAGTTTTGGGTTACTAGAGATTATTAAATTACTGAAGCAAGGTATATAAAAAGTTGGGGTGGAGTAAATCTGAGTCAAATGATCCATGTGGACATATATCAACCACAGAGGAAAAATCAGCTGTGAAAATAATCTCACTGAAAATTAACAGCTTCAACCACCAGAAGAGTGAGATGTTGTAACACTCATGATGTTAACATGTACAGTACACAGTGATAAGACAGGACAGGATCAGAATCATAGAATCACAGAATTCCAGACTGGTTTGAGTTGGAAGGGACCTTAAAGCTCATTCAGTTCCAGCCCCTGCCACAGGCAGGGACACCTTTCACTAGACCAGGTTGCTTCAAGCCCTGTCCAGCCTGGCCTTGAAAACAGCTTCTCTGGGCAACCTGTTCCAGAACCTCACCACCGTCACAGGGAAGAACTTTTTCCTTTATACCAGTGCCTTCTTTAACACAAAACCAACCCTCCTGGAGGCTCACATTTTAAAATACACAAATGTTTTTTTTCACACAGACACACTGGAGTTGAAATTAATGCTTGCTATCTGGTTAGTGACAGAGTAATCCTTCCCTGATTGCTCCCAGCTACTTGAGAACAAAGTGTGGAAAACTATTAGAAATCACTGGAAATGGAAATTTTCATGTGTGGTTAGTGGCACCTGGTGGCCTCTGAAGATATTTAAGAAGAGCTGAACAGTGACAAAGGCAGAAGGACAAATCAGGGGGTGAACATGAGAAGAAATACATACTGTGGTGCAGAGAAGCGAGAACAATGAAAGGAAACACTGCGTGACTGGGAAAGACAAGGAGCTGGGCTCTGCAAGGGTGAAAGTGGAAACATAACCAATTTCCAGAAAGACAAATCTCACTCTGCCTGCTTGGGAATGAACCAAGCAGGCTCATTCTTGCTTCGTCCACAAAACAGCCAGCTTTACTGATTTTTGTGTGGACAGAAACACTAGAAACCTTGACTCTGAAGACAGGAGACGGCAAACACTGTGGTGCTCCCAGGAAATTCTGTGCATCCCCACCGTGGGGACACAGCTACAACTGTGGCACAGGAAGATTTCCTGTAATTTCAGCCTCAGCAGAAGTAAAAGTCTTACCAGAGGATTTGCAGGGAGAAAGGTAGGAGCAGAAAAGAGTAACAATGTAAGATTCCCAGAGGCAGGAGAGCAGCATGGTGATGGAGCAAGGACAGAAAGTGAGAGGGATTATCAACAATAAGCAGATTTGTCAGGAACGAGAAAGGGAGAAGATAAAAGTTGCCATAAATGAGGAAGAAAGAAAAAATATTTCCTTCCTTTCTCACATTATCCTGGTACAATCTATTGGCAATAACAAGACCGTAGGATTTTTGCTATATTGCACTTTCTTTTTGAAGTTACTTTCTTTCTTTAGAATATATACGTAGTTTTCAACATAACTGCGGACCTCAGTAGGCTCCACCTACACCTGCATCACATAAAACGATGGTGTGTTTCTCTACTCCAGTCAGCACTAATATTTGGCATAGTAGCAGTCAAGAAAAATGCACAGTTGAATAAATAGTTCCACATATAAACTGAGTTTATTTTTTAGTTTAACTGGACTAAGAGTTCAGAACTGCACCTCATACATTATTGTAAGCATGTGCTTGTCAGGAAAACTCGTAATTCCTGGGTGTTACAAAAATCTGCCAGTGCTGAGAAACTGAGCTGAAACCCCAAAGAATTCCTAGTGGATGATTATTGGAGAAATGTGCTCAGCCTTCTTGTTTCTATATGCATTCTGTGTTGTCTTGCGTCTGAAACTAGACTGAAATATTTTTGGATACTATAAATTGCAAGAACCATAGAATCAGCGAATCCCAGACTGGTTTGAGTTGGAAGGGACCTTAAAGTTCATCTAGCTCCAACCCCTGCCACGGGCAGGGACGATTCCCACTAAACCAGGTTGCTCCAAGCCCCATCCAACCTGGCCTTGAACCCTGCCAGGGATGGGGCAGTCACAGCTCCTCTGGGCAGCCTGTGCCAGGGCCTCACCACCCTCACAGAGAAAAACTTCCTCGTGGTACCAAGCACAGCCCCAATTTGCTGTCAGAAGGCTGAACATTATTTTAAGCACTAAGCTTTCCACTTTTCTGCTGCCTTTTTACTCCTGAAAAATGCTCTCTGCCAAACTTCTCCTATGGGATGGAAATTTGCCCTTTGCTGTGCTCAGAGATAAATGGATGTTAATGAGCAGGAATGGGTTTGTACGGACATGCATTTTTCTTTTCTTTTTTGTTTAGTGCACAGTCTAATGACTAATTGTATTTAAAAAAAAAAAAAAATAAATAAATAATCATTTTCTTCAGCTTCCCAAACGGTATTCAGCTGCTAGCTGCTAAAGCACCGGGGAAGACTCTTACACCGGGGAAACTACAACTCTCCCCGTGAAATTCCGGCCATTTCCTCACTCGAGTCCGCCAATTCCTGGTCCCACAGCGGCACCGGGCGGCTGCCTGTGCGCATCAGCGCTGAGATAGGGAGGAAGGACACCCTGCAGACCGTCCCCGTGCTGGGATCTCTGGTCTCACCGAGCCCAGAAGAACGGTGCAGCCCCTCCTCGGTTTATCCCGAGGAGACCGAATCAACTTGGTGCCCAGCTTAAACTGTTCATTAAAAAATTAATGAAGCACTGGGAAAATGAAGAGAATAAATACATTATATTATAATGACAATATAAAATTGTATAATACAGCATAATTGCATAAGTTATAATAAAATATATGATGTGTTTTATTAATAATATGAATATCATATACAACAATGCAATTAATATATAGTATAATATTATAAAATACATAATAATTAAAACAATCATAACAATATGAAAATATAGTATGTATTTTATATATTATATATGCAGTATATTATTGCTACTGTTGTGTATTAGTACTAGTAGCATTTCTATTATTGCTCTTGTTTATTATTATTGCTTTTATTGTTATTTTTACTATATTACTATTACTATTTTTAGTATTATTGCTACTTGTTGAAATTTCTATTCCATTCCTGTTCCTATTATTATTACTATTAATATTATTATCACTATTATCCAAAAGCCTGGATTTGTGTCAGCTCATTTTAATTAACATATACTATACATACTAACACACATTACTATATGAACAAGCAGAGGGCTTCAGTTCATCCACAGTTTGGGAGGTAAATATCTCCTTGCCCAGAATGATGGAAATGAGACCCCACAGGCTTAAAAATAAAGGTGTAAATTAAAGATGAAAAAATATCTCAAGAATCATAGTTAGGATTGGAAGGAACCTTAAAACTCATCCAATTCCAACCCCCTGCCACAGGCAGGGACAATTTCCTCTAGATCAAGCTGCGCCAAGTCCTGTCCACCCTGGCCTTAACACTGCCAGGGATAGGGCAGTCACAGCTTCTCTGGGCAACCTTTGCCAGGGCCTCACCACCCTCACAGGGAAGAGCTTCTGCCTACGAGCTCATCTCAATCTCCTCTCTGTCAGGTTAAATTTCAGTTTACAGACCTACAGTTTTAATGTGACATTTCACAGTTTTAATGTGACAGTTCCCAACCCTGCCCTGTTTGGGCTCTCCTTTTTTTGACAAAAAATAGTAGTTACTATTTAATGCCTCAGACTGCAAATCTAGTCAAACTTACAGTGAGGCTTTTCTAGAGCATACAGCAATAACAAGCTCATCAAATTCCTGAGCTTGTTCTCAGGGGAGAAGGAAGTATTTATCTATTATGCATTTTTCAATCACTTTTTGAACTGAAGCAGAATTTTAACATCCATAACAGGTTGTAGCAGGGAGTTTTACAACTTATGTTTGCTATTTGATGTTGCATCTCCTTTCTTTCTGTCTTTTCTCTCCCCATGCATGTAAATAGATATATGTGCCTGCACATGTAATCAAATTACCAACTTCATGCTGGATGTAAGGCTCTTCTGCTTGCTCTGTTATATTTTTGGAACTTGCCACCTTAATAGTCACATTATAGTTTTTGACTTTCTGAAATGGTAAATAACGCTATTTATCTGTCATTTCTGTGCCAGTCACTATAGTACAGGTTTCCCTCCCTCTTTTTTATCTCAAAGGTCATTTCTTTTCCAGACTGCAAAATCTGGCATTACACAGTTCTTGATATGGGAACTATTCCTCAGTTTTGGTGAGAGACAACATTTTTCTGTACACCTTTTCTTCTATTGCATAATTTAAAGTTTAATACAGGTGTACACATTGCACACTGCAGCATTTAATTGCATCCATCTTCTTCCCTTATGTCTCTGCCCTTGAATGATTTTCAAGTCTCTCTACAATCCAGCTATGTGAAGGTTCATCCACTTACTTCACATGTGATTTACAGATCTAGCTGTCTTTAAGACAAATAATTCCTTCACATTTTTCTCTGTCAGGAAAATTACTCCTGTCCCACCTTTTTGAGGTCCCAGACCATATTCCTACAGTGGATAAAATTCTTCTACAGTCTGTTCCCTGCTGCAGTAATGGCAGAGCTTTAATGTTACCTGTCACAAACAATTCTCATTTTAACTTTATGAAAGGTATCGGAGTATCAAAAATGCTACGATCATATAAATTTGGAAATAAGTTGGAATGCTTTGAAGCATGAAACTGTCATAGTCAAGGGAATACTGCAAGCAGCTATGTAATAGTCAAGGGAATACTGCAAGCAGCTATGTAGTAGTCAAAGGAATACTGGTGCTCCTAAAACAAACAAGCAGGCTGAAACTTAAATGGTGAACAAAAAGTTTCTCATAAAACAGCAGTATCTGTTCTTGTTTAGCACATTAGCTCTTAAATAAATGCAAAAGTATTTATTGTGAAATAGAAGGAAGCAGTTATAAAATAAATCATACAACAAAAGACCTTGTCTCTCAAACTACTAGTTCCTAATATTTCTAAATACATATTTTCAGCCATGCATGAACTTCATTTCCTTTTAATTCAGGTACTCATTGAAAATAGATCAGTAAGTCACATTAAATTCCTGATCCAATAGAAATCAATATGACTCTGGACTTCTTTTTACCCAAATAAATTACTAATTATTTTCTTCAGTCAGAAGTTGATTCTGTCAGGCAAAAATCACAGGCAGAATTAGGTGAATACTGCTTGTGTTATCTTTGGTGAAAGAGTTATAAACAAAATTAGATTAATCATTATTTCTCTTGTCAGTCCCTTTTTGATGCTAGAAAATAACCTCCACCAGAAGGCTCAGTCTGAGGAAAGATTGTGGTTCACAAAGACCTGGGTACCAAGAAGCCAGTAGCAGGCCGTTTCTCAGATGCAAACTTGTTGATGAAAATAAAAGGAAACAAACCTGAGAGTAGAACTTCTGTCCTCCAGATGAAGCCAGAGTCATTTTCAGAATAAAAATAATTTATTCTGATCCTTTTTTAACCTTAGCATTAAATTTACATTTTCCCATGTCCATGGATGATGGTCTGAAGGAAAAACACTATTGAACTGAAAGTAAGTCAGTTACTTTTTTATGTTTTTACTTCTTTTATTTTTATCCACTGAATATCTACACATTTGGGGAGATGTGTCTAGTATGAACAGCAATCCTGGCAAAAATAAAACACTGTTTTGAGGTGAAAATTATGATGTGTAATATAGAAAAGATTGTGTACATAGGAACTACCAACAAATGTTTGGGTGTCTCTAAAGTGTGAAAACATTTTAAAACTACACTGCTGAAAATATCATAAAAGTCAACCAAAGAACATACCCAGTTTTCTTTTAAATAAAAATAAACCTCCCAAACCTCTTATTCCTTTTCTCTTTCCTATTATTCAAAGTTAATTTGTGTATATCTGCTTCCCTTTCTTTCATATTCAAGCCTGATAGACATGGAGCATTTATATACTTCTTATGAGTCTCGGTTAGCTTGGTGAACTCCTTTTCCCTCTCCTTAGGCATGTACTCAAATTACCAGCTCTGTGATGAATACACCACTGGTCTGCTTTCTCTGTTACTTTCTTACTCTATTTTGCACTTGAATACAGTCTGTGATTGTGGCACAAACCAGATTCTGGCATCTTCTGCTCACACAAAACCTGATTTTACATGCTATAAATAAAAAAAAAAATGACTCCTTAGAAGAGCCACTTCAACTCTATGACAGTTGTAGAGGAGTGTGGGTCATCCAAGAGCTACCCAGTTAACCCACTTAGGCAGTCTGGACATAGTGATACAAAAGAATTCTTCCCTAGCTTTGAAAATGAAAGAAGTACTAGATACTCTCTCCACAAGAAGCAAAACAATACAAAACAAAGCAAAACAAAAGGGAAAAAAAATGAAGATGAAAAAATATATATGTGTTTAAATGAAAAATCACTGGAAGGAGAAACAGGGAAGGAAAGGGATCTCACAATAAGAATTACACAATTTTAAATCTAAAATCAGTTCCAAAACACTGATTAAAAAAACCCAAATAAACAAATAAAAAAACACACGAGGCAGAGAAAAAATTATACATGCTGCCCAGGATTCCAAGTGGTAGAGTCACCATCCCTGGAAGTGTTCACAGACCATGTAGAGGTGGACCTTAGTGACATGGGTTAATGGTGGCCTTGGCAGTGTTGGAGAAATGGCTGGAATTGATGATCTTAAAGGTCTTCTCCAACCTACCTGATTCTCTGATTCTATGTTTTATTTAGGCCTGTATATTCCTTCCCCCTCTCAAATACTGTCTGCTTGTCTTTGTGCTCTGCACTTTTCAGGTGTCACTATCTCCCCTACTCCATCTCAGAGGAGATACTGCTCTTCTTTCCCACCATAGTGGAGAATTCACAGACAGCAGTAATTAGTAGCAAATCCTTACAACATTCATGCCTCTTTGTCTTGAAAATCCTTTCAAAAACGTTGTCCTAAACCATTCTCCTTGAATGGCCAACTAGACTGTTTCCAAGGTTGAAATGTTCATAGGGAAATCAGTGTTTGACCTGCAGTGCCTCCTTCAGTTCAACCATGAGATTCCTTTTCTGTGAAGCTGTAAAAATCACTCAGTCTTCACAAAGCAGCTGTAATTGAAGCTCGGGAGCCCATGAGTCCATAGTGTTCCCAGGTGATTGCCAGCAGAAGGAGAATTTGGGGAGCTGTGGCACCAGCAGTGATCGGGACAGCACCTTGACACTGAGCACATGATCAAAAATCTTTCTCTCTCTGCTCTTAGAAATAAGAGCTTTAGCAGAAATCAGACTCTATGTGCGTTTGCACTTAAGGAAAGTCAGTGGATCAATGTCTGGATGAGCCAATAACAACTGGCATCCCTTAGGAGTCCATACTGGTTCCAGTACTTTTAATATCTTAATCAGCAACATGCACAGTGGGATCAAGTGCTTCATCAGCAAGTTGGCAGATGACACCAAGCTGTGTGATGTGGTTGAATCGGCGGAGGGAAGGGATGGGATCCAGAGGCACCTGGACAGGCTGGAGAGGTGAGACCATGTGGACCTCATGGAGTCTGACAAGTCAAATGCAAGGTCCTGCCCCTGGGTTGGGGCAGTCCCCAGAGTCAATACAAACTGGGGATTGAGAGATTGAGAGAACCTCTGAGAAGAATAACTTGGGGTTACTGGTGAATGAGAGATTAGATATGAACAAGCAGTGTGTGCTCACAGCCCAGAAGGGTAATAGCATCTTGGTCTGCATACCCAGAGCGCGAGCAGCAGGTCAAGGGAGGGGATTCTCCCCCTCTGTTGTGCTCTGGGGAAACCTCCCGCAGTCCTGCATCCAGGTCTAGAGGCTGGAATGTTCAGTATAGGAAAGGCATGGACCTGTTTAAAAGGATTCAGAGGAGGGCCACAAAAATGAGCTGGGGTTGTTCAGTCTGGAGAAGGCTCTGGGAATACCTTATTGAAGCTTGATTGTGGACTTCTTAGCAGGGCCTGTTGTAACAGGATGAGGGGTGAAGATCTAAAAATAAAAGGGGGGAGACTCAGGCTGGATATGAGGAAAAAGTTCTTTGCAATGAGGATGGTGAAACACTGGCACAAGTTACCCAGAGAGGTGGTGGATGCGCCATCCCTGGAGACATTCAAGGCCAGGTTGTATGTGGTTCTGGGCAGCCTGATCTAGATGAAGATGTCCCTGCTCGTTGCAGGGGGGTTGGGCTAGATGACCTTTGAAGATTCCTTCCAACAAAGACTATTCTACATTTCGGTGATTCTATGAAGTAATCTATTGTGGGCAGGCTAAATTAGATAAGTTAGCTTGGCAGATCACTTTAATTGCATGAGTTTCAATGATTCATTTAGATAAATTGTTATTCCAACTGCTTCTGCTTTAACAGATCGCAGATCTACGCATGTTGAGTTTTCAAAACAAGTAGAGCAGCACAATACAAGTACATTAAACCACTTGTCTTTCCATTAGAAGTAAAAAGGGAGTAAGCATTACTATTCTTCTCATAGCCTCTAAGACACTCATTAGTAAGGCAAGCCTTTTTTTCTCTTTTCTTCCCATGGCTACTTTAATACATAGTGAATCTGATGATGAAGAAAAGGAAAGGAAACATCTGGTTAATAAAATTAAAATTTATTTTAATAAAATAAAACAAAGTTTGATTCTATAAAACAAAAGTTTGGATATTTTCACATAAACCTCAATAATTGAGTGTCAATCTGTGGCAAAGCCTCTGTATGTTTCTACAGTTAAGTCCTCCTTGTCATTCCTGATCTTTGCTGATTTTAACATGAATCACTGACTCAGGCAGAAGACAAATTTCTTGTAGGAGTTTGCTCTTTTATCTGAAAATACCATTTGTAATCTGCACTTCACCAATATTCTTATTGTAAGCCACTGAAGAAGCATTTTGGGTGGACTTCTTAAAGCCTCTTTTCTTGTCTCTTGAAGATGAAAATTTCTTTGGTGTAAAATGTCATTTGAGGGTCCATGGCAGTGAGTAATTTGTGCAATTAAAAAAAAAAAATCAGGCTGCTTTTTGTGGACAGCATAGAATCACAGAATCCTAGACTGGTTTGGGTTGAAGGGACCTTAAAGCTCATCCAGTTCCAACCCCTGCCACAGGCAGGGACACCCACCAGTAGACAAGGCTACTCCAACACCCATCTGTCGTGGTTTTAAACTGTAAAACAGCCATGCAGTTTGTTCACTCACTTCCTTTCTTTTTTTTCCCTCTGCTCCTGGAGGGATGGGAAGGAGAATCAAAGAATGCAACTCCCACAGGTTGAGATAAGAACAGTTTAGTAAATAAGGTGCAACACAAACCACTACTGCTACCACCAATAATAATAATGACAAGAGAAATACAAAGGAAGAAAATACAACAGCTCACCATGCACAACCAGCCCGACCAAGCCATGCACCTCCCACACCCTTCCGGGTCTCTGCCCTCTGTTTCTGCATCCTGGGCATGACGTGCTGTAGTATGGAATACCTCTTTGGTCAGTTTGGGTCAG
>JAOEHY010017576.1:0-26404 GCA_025447955.1 Psilopsiagon aurifrons
CTTCTCCACAGGGCTGCTCTCAATCTCTTCTCTGCCCAACCTGTAGCTGTGCCTGGGATTGCTCCGACCCAGGTGTATCACCTTGCACTTGGCATGGTTAAACTTCATCAGGTTGGCATCAGCCCACCTTGCAAGCTTGTCAGTCTCCCTCTGGATGGCATTCCTTCCCTCCAGTGTATCAACTGAACCACGCAGCTTAGTGTCATCGGCAAACTTGCTGAGGGCACACTCAATCCCACTGTCCATGGCACCAATAAAGATGTTGAACAAGACCAGACCCAACACCCATCCCTGAGGGACACCGCTTGCTGTTACTGGTCTCCATCTGGACACTGAGCCATTGACCACAACTCTTTACGTGCGGCCATCCACCCAGTTCTTTATCCACTGACTGGTCCACCTATCAAATTGATGTCTCTCCAACTTACAGACCAGGATGTCATGTGAGACAGTGTCAAATGCGTAAGTCCAAGTAGATGACATCAACTGCTTTACCCCTGTCCATCAGTTCTGTAGCCCCATCAGAGAAGGCCACCAGATTGGTCAGGCAGGATTTCCCCTTAGTGAAGCCATGCTGGCTGTCACCAACCACCTTATTGTTCTTCATGTGCCTCAGCATGCCTTTCAGGAAAATCCGCTCCAAGATTTTTCCAGGCACAGAGGTGAGGCTGACTGCTCTGTAGTTCCCTCGGTCATCTATTTTCCTCTTCTTGAAAATGGGGGTTATATTTCCCTTTTTTCAGTTGTCAGGAACTTCACCTGACTGCCATGATTTTTCTAATATGATGGACAGTGGCTCAGCAACTTCATTTGCAGCTCCTTCAGGACCCACGGACGGATTTCATCAGGTGCCATGGACGTGTGTACATTCACATCCCTAGGATGATCTTGAACCAGATCCTCTCCTACAGTGGGCCCAGGGTCTTCATTCTCACAGTCCCTGTGTCTGCTTTGCAAGACTTGGGTGGTGTGGTCGTAGCATTTGCCAGTAAAGGCTGAGGCAAAGAAGTCATTAAGAACCTCAGCCTTCTCCAAATCCAGGGTAGCCAGTTCTCCCGATAGCTTCTGGAGAGGGCCCACGTTGATCCTAGCCTGTCTTTTATTTGCAATGTATCTATAGAATCCCTTGCTGTTTTCTTTAACATCCCTAGCCAAGTTAAATTCTAACTGGGCCTTAGGTTACCTAACCTGGACCCTAGCTTCTCAGAGAACATCCCTGTATTCTTCCCAGTCGGCCTGTCCTTGCTTCCACCTTTTATAAGCCTCTTTTTTCCTTTGATTTTTTCTCAGCAGCTCTTTATCCATTCAAGGAGGTCTCCAGGCCCTCTTGCTGCACTTCCTTCTAGTAGGGATGCATCGCTCCTGAGCTTGCAGCAGGTGATCCTTGAATATCAACCAAGAGTCTTGGCCCCCCCTGCCCTCTAGGGCTATATCCCATGGAAGCTAAGAAGGTTCCTGAAGAGGCCAAATTCCACTCTCTTCAAGTCCAGGGCAGTGAGCTTGCTCCACACTCTTCTCACTGTCCTGAGGATCTCGAATTCAATCATCTCATGATCACTGCAATGAGGGCTGCCCTGGAGTGTCACATTTCCAACCAGCCCTTCCCTGTTGGTGAGCATGAGGTCAAGCACGGCACCTCTCCTTGTTGGCTCCTGTATTACTTACAGAAGGAAGTTGTCTTCCACACAATCGAGGAACTTCCTGGATTGCTTGTGCTGGGCCGTGCCATCTCTCCAACAGATATTAGAGTGGTTGAAGTCCCCTGTGAGAACAAGGACCTGCAAGCTTGAAGCTGTTCCTATCTGTCTATAGAGCTCTTCATCCACCGAGTATCCCCCCAAATCCCCTGGCTATACTACTGATTTTTTGTTTGATGTGCCTAAATGATTATTTAATTGCCATTTAGAAGAACAAACTTGATTTTCTAAGTGTGCCCAGCTTCTGAGCAAGTTGAAGATGTAATTTTAAAAGCTGGTTTAGAAGTCAGGAAGAAAAGCAGCAGAGGAAAGCTTTGTTTTACCTGTGGTCTGTTCTTAGACCTTTTCCTTTTTTTTTTTGCCAAAGTTAAAATGAGGGTGACAATATATGAGAAGGTTCATCTGAGAAAGCCACTGGTGGTCGAATAGTGTAAGGTGGGCTCTTAGGGTTTTTTTTGTCTCAATTCAGAAGCAGTTTCTATGCAGTTTGAATGAATAATGCTGCTTTTATTTTTTTTTAATTTTTAAATTTAAATTTTTTAAATTTAAAAATTTACTTGCTTGATTTTTTGTTTTAAGTCCCGTCCCGTCCCGTCTGTCCCCCGCCCTTAATTTTGTCCTATCCTGTCTAGGTCTTTTTGTAGCACGTCGTTGGCTTGAAACTTGCCTTCTTGCTTAATGCTTTCTGCTTGGTCTGTGTCTTGCAGGCAGATGCTAAATTTAATAGAAATCTGCTAACCAAAGAACTGTTTTTAACATTTCTTTAACATTCCCATCCCTTAATAAGGTGTAGAAGCCAAAACAGCATGCTGAAGAGAGCTGTGAAGTGAAAGAACAGTGACCATGAATCTCAGTGTGAAGATAATGCAAAATGTCGACAATTTGGAAAAAGAAGTGGGAAAGTGAAGGCAGCATGAGCATGAAAAGAGCAGAGAGGCCAGAAATGAGAAGGCGGCAGAGAACCATAGCTGCGGAAAGGGAAAGGTTAAGGGATTATGTAGACAGCAGGCAGGAGATTTAGTGAATATATATTTATCCTGTAAGCAATGTCAGAACTGTAAATGGCAAGTGCCTTGAGCTGCTGGGATGATGCTGTAACAGTCCAAAATAGTAAGACAAGATAAGGAAGGAGATGCAAGTTTGAATAGATTCTGTGCTGTGTTCTGTTGACGCATGTTGGAAACTGCATACTAGGGCTTGTATTCCTAACTTCATGCTTGAGCCTCTAATTGTACAGTTACAACAGGTACTCTTGGTGACAGTTGCAGATGAGAAGCCTCTAATTAAGCTAAGCCAATGGGTTAAAACTGCCTCTGTTGTCATTTTGGGCTTTTTAATAAATTTGCAGTAACTTTTCTTTGTAATAGCACTTATTGATGTGATTTTAGCTACTTCCAGAGCTGAAAAGGAAAGAAGAATAGAAAGTCCTATTAGAAAGCTACTAGGGTGTCAAGAGTTCTTGTAAAAATTTAAGAAAGTAGTTCTCTTGATGGATTTTGGTAGGTATTTGTGAAGGTCAGCATTTGCTTAGCATTGGTTTCTATATTTCTGGTAGTGTAAAAGCACATATGTACATGTCATACTTCCATGTTGCGACCAATTCATGAACTCAGTTCCTTCTTGTTTTTCTTCAATGAAAATATACTTACGGAGTTGGCTTATGCAGGATTTTATCCAGTATATACTAAGCCACTTTTGTGTTGGATAAGGATTGTTAATGACTTGAATTAGTTTTATTCCACACTCCATGTTGTCTTATTAATGAACAAAGTCTGTAATTTCTCTATCCTAATGGTGATGATCTTGCCTTTTAACTGTGGATTTCCTGTGTATTGCAGTTGGCATTGTAATTTATGTTTTGATGGCTAGTAAATGAAGGTGGGGGAACTTAGATGTGTGCTTAAGGGCTTGTCTTATCCAGGGTTGAAGATGAACATGTATTTCTAAGTACAAACAGTGTAGGTGTAAAGTATTTCAATATAATGGTGAGGCCTGGTGCTGCAGTGTGGAGGAAAAAAGACGTGAAAAATACAGGTATCCTTGGACAAAGTTAACTAGTTAACAGGGACAAGCTAAAAGGATAGTTACTGCTTAAAAATGTAAGTATAATCTTGTCACTTTTACCCCCCTTTTGTTTCTCTCACAGCTTTGAATGCATCTTTTTACGTTCTTTACTGTTGTGCATGTTTGGATGCTGGCTGAATAGCACAGGTGGAGCTGTAGTTATAATAAAAAGCAGATGGAAAAGTCAATAATACCATGCAGCACAGCTTAGATCTCCACACTGGAAATCCTGGGCTTGATCTCCTGAGGTAGAATGTGGCTCCTCTGAGATAACAGAGTGCTTTCTGCTTGCAGGAATTTCATACAGTCTTTCATCTTGAAAAGGCTTTTGGCACCTCATGAGGGTTAGACTTCTTACACCTTGAAATGCTCTCCTGTGTCTAGGCATCTTCAGTGCACTGATACAGATCTGATATAGTGGGCAGCTGAAAAGCAATCATTTGGCAGAATTAATTGGCCAAAGATTAGAGACAAAATGGATAATTGGTGGGCAAGTACTGTATTCTGTTGGTTGTATTTGCGTAGATTGACTAGGTCAGGAATGATTTAATGCTCGCCGTATTACCTTTAACAAAAGAAAAGATTAGTGGAGTCTGGATTTTGCCTGGTTGGTACTGGTTGTTGCTGGTCCCCTGGAACAGACGGTGTATTAAAATATCAAGATTTGAACTCTAAGGTTAAAGAATGAGAGAAATGACAGCTCTGATTTTTTTTTTTTCAGTTCTTTCTCGAAAAAAGCAGGTGGCGTGTGAGGACTGGAGAGTAATTTTGTGGTAAAATGTTTGTTTTCTATAGCCAGGTCTCTGTCCTGTGTATTTTGGCTTATTAAACCAAACATACTGAAAATGTCTGTCTTCATATTTTCCTTATTATTTCCTTATTATTTTCTTATATTCTTATTATTTTTCCTTATTCCTTATTATTTTCTCTCTATCTTTGCACTGCCCTTCCTCTCTTCAGAGTGGATAATATCAACCTCTTGGCAAGGTTCATAGCATTCATAGCATCTTTATCTCCTTTTCCTGTTAAAGTCAAGCTGTTGCCAGATGACTTCTGCTGTGTCTTTCCCAGCTGCATATGGAAAATATCTCCTCATAGTTCTTTCTTCAGCTGAAGCTGCTACCTGTTCCTTCATTCTTTGTTTGCACAAATACAGCCTCATTTTTTTTGCTAGCCTTGCTTTCTCAGAGACCTGTTCTAGACCTTACGAATCATCTTTTTGTTCACATTGGATTAACTTGTTCTTAACTTTGTTTTAATTCCTTGTCTGGCAGTGAAAACATTATTGGGATAATTCAGATGTAATGAAATAAATACTTTCTTTAATGTCATTAAAAAAAAAAAACCCCCAAAAAAGACCTCCCCCCCAAAAAAAAAAAAAAAAAAGAACAAAACCAAACCAACCTGAACAAAAAAAGCCTCTAGACACTTTTCTTCCTTTACTCCTTTGCTGTTTATTTTACCCTTTCCAGCTACTGGTATTCAGTCCATAAAAGTTTTCCTGTTTTCATCTTTTCAGGGTTTAACACATTGTCTTTGATGGAGGTGTGTTGGTAATCAGCCCTTGCGGTTTGAGCTAGATGCTGTTCTCCAGCTAATGACTAATTATGTCAGCAGTTGACCAAGTGTAAACAGTAATTTACATTTACAATGTTATAGTAAACCATTTTACTCATGGTTGCTCTTCATGGGAGTTACTGAGAAACTCAATTAAGGAGGACTCGGGGATGAAGAATGAACACTGATGGTTTTTTACTGTTACATTTAGAGGAAAAGCTTTTCCGGACTGAAAATAATGCTGGAAACTTGAGATAAAATATTTCACACCAATCTGCATAAGGTTAAGTGAGTTGCTCATAGCCAAAAATGAGAAGGTAGGGGCTATGTACTGTGAATTCTTTTTCAGCAGAAAGGTTTGCAAACAGAAACAACTCCTGCGATAACTGGAAATCCAGCCATTCAAGATAGTTTAAGTAAGAAACTTAAGTGGCTGCAAAATGTTGCTCTTTAAAGGCTTCCTCTGGAAAAATGTTAAGTGAGTCAGCATCTTCATTAAAAGCACTTGTTATTTTTCCCTTGTTTACTTGAACCCCATGAAGAAGTAGACAATCTGGATTGAAGGTGTGCTTTGCTGCTTGCAAGTATATTATCTCACAATGATATTTTCCCCATAGCACCTGTCTTTGCAAGAGAATTGTGCCTTAAATGAAAAATTCACACCTAGCCATTTTTTGTCCTGATGTTGTAATATGTAAACTTCCTACAAAAGGGCACATGTTGTAAAAACAACTTTGAGTATTTCTGACAACACTGCGTAAAACCTTTTTATTGCAATCAGTTTGTGTGCCTGCTTTTTTTGGTCTTTCACGTATCTGCAACAGAAGCAAAAAAGAAATGGGATTCAAAATTAAAATGAACAAATACACAATTCCCTTAGGCCCCCAAACCCAAAAAGTATGAGAAGAAATCACAACAGGACTTAATAATTTATTAAATATAAAGAGAACAAAAAGCAGTCACAAACAACTTCAAGTTAATGGTAAAATCTTGTGGAAAAGGATACATAAAGTTCAGACTGCAATGGTGTATTTGCTTTATTTCCAGGCTTGGAAGCTAGTCTAACATTTTTGTCTTTGAAATAGAGTTTCCATGCGAACTGCCTTTTGGGAATGGATCTGGGACCCTTCTATTTGCCAGGCAATGCCTGGGAATTGGTCAGCAAGAATGCTAATTGGCATGGACTGGAATTTTAGCAGGCAATGCCCTTGCAGTTTGTTAGCAGGGGTGGGTCAATACCCCAAAATGCTTGGAGGTTTTTAGTAGTTTTGGTATACATGCAATCTCTGTTTTCAAAAAGAAAAAGAAGAAAAGATTTTGTGAATGACTTAAAGATGTAATTTACAGTTCAGATACTAAACCATGTGAATGGTAACTGTGTTCATAATGATATTTTTTCAAGTGGAAAATCTGAAGTATTTTGTGGGTCATCTTAAACATGTGGTGGGAAGAATAGCCCTGGTTTTAGTAGGTGTGTAAAAATAGCTGTGCTTAGGATCTATGGCTGTGATCTTGAATTTGAACCTGTAATCTCTTCTGGGATGATAGGTTCTTGATTTTATTATTTTTTTTTTTTGGATGCTCTTATCAAGGGAGCAATACAAAAGTATTTCACAGGATCAGGACATCAGTTGGGGGTGTTTTTTTGTTATTATTTTTACACTAGCCCCGTAGTGGAGTGAGAAACAAGACATGGTAGTTTATTTGAATTATTTTAATTGCAAAAATGCAAATGAGATGCTCTACAGAGTTCTAGGCACACCATGGAGATCTACAGAACATATATTTAATCCCATTTCTTAAGGCTTTTCAGGGTAAAAGACAGGCGATGCTTCACTTTCACTTTGTTACTTTAAAATTGGGTAACAAAGATAAATACTGCGCAGTCAGAGAGTGATAGTTGCTCTTGCTTTAGATGGGATAGTTACCTGGCGTGCATGTTGAACTTGGAAGCTGTGCAGTGCCAGCCTGAACTTAGCTAACTTCAAGGTGGACTGGAGATGTTCAATGTGCCAATAGGTGGAGTGTACCAAACGCACAGACCCTATTTGCTGCTGCTCTGTGTGAACTTTCTTTAGCTCCATCCTGGGAAAAGAGAAGAAACAGCAGAGGCTTTTACAGATGGTGCCGTTGAGTGATTCAGCATGCAGTCTCAGCTGCTCACATGAAATAGCTCCATCAGCTCACAGTGCCCCTGCCAGTTGCTAGGTGCAGATCCAGGGAGGCTTTTCTGTTTTGACTGGAGAATCCATTCACGTTGCTAGGATTTCCAGATTAGTTTTCTCATACCGTCTGGCAGTTGGGACTTTACAGTTAACCGAACAGAGAAGACTTGAGCAGGAACTGTCAGTCCCCAAACCAAATGACGCTGCTGGCTTGTGGGTATTAAAGCAAAAAGAGTGGCACGCCTGAGTGAAAAGTGAACAATAATCTGCACAGTTTCAGGGCAGTGTGTTCATGACAGCTTTGGTTATTTTTGTGCATGGATTACATGCACCAGATAAGTAGCCGTTTTCATCCTGTAGCTTCTTGAGAATCAGAGGCCGGTTTCTGTTTTATCCAGGAGAGTTTATGGTGTGATTTGGGGGAAAAAACTATAAGGGAGTCCTTAATTCATGTTGTAATGATGAGAATGTACAAAGTAATCTTTGTAGTTGGCCTAAATTTTAACTTAAGGAAAGTGGGGGAAAATACTGCTGTGGGAGAAGAAATCCCATTAGTTGGGTGCTGGTATGTGTGGGGAAGAGAGCAAGGCTCCAGCTCTGTTCATTGATTATGTGGTGCATTACAAAGAAGGTGGCAGTATTGACTATACCCTTCCAGTGTTAGCACCTGTTTTTGCTTTATTCTGCTATTTAGAAACTCTTTATAAAAAATAGTTCACGCCTTGGAAACTTCAGGTTCTTCATCTTCCTACTCATTAACTAAGTTATTCTTAACAATTTAATTTCTTTTCCTCAATTCTAAAATCAGAAAAATTTTATATTTTCATGGTCTGCTTGGCTGCCCTCTTCAACAGAATACATTTTTTTCTGCCTTTGCTGAAGCCTCAATGGAATTTATATATTTTTAAATTGAGATCCACCACTTTCAGTCTGAGTACTGCAGATTTTTGCCTGTTCATTAAATTTGTGCTGTTATGTGAACTCCTGAATGATACCAGTGTGGTTCAGGAAAAGCGGAAGTGTTTCTGTGTTCTGCAGGGGTTTTCATATAGCAGGAGGAAACAAATGATTTTTAAAAACTAAGCCTCCCCTCCTCCCCGGATGAATTTCCTGTAACAACTCTTAGCACCTCTAGCATAGTCTTCTGCATGAATATTCACATCTTTTTTTTTTCCCCCCCCTAGGATTTATTTACACATCCTGTCTTGTTTACAGGAAATGATGCATAATGATACATAGTTTTCTGTCATGAGGAAAAATAGTGGGTATATCATGTCCTCAAAAAAATAGATAAAACTGATTTTTTTTTTCCCGATTCATAGCTCCAAAATATGTCTTTTTATAGTCCTTTTTTATTCTGTAAATATTTATGCTGTTGTTGCCTTGAGATCAGGGCTATCATTGTAGTCCAAAGCCACAAGAGAGTTGCATTTCCTTTTCAGTTTTCCATGTATATAGCTGGTATTTTGAGAATAGAAGAACCTTTTTTGCATATGATGCATTTCCATTAACTTGCTTTTAAGAGCTCTGTCTAGCTGTATCTTTTATTGATAGGAAATTGAAGGGAATATGCAGATATGGGTTTAGGTTCCTTCCCCTTTTTCCTTCTTCTCCACACCATCCATAGGTGGAGCTTTTCGTTATTTTGAGAGCACTGGTTTCTAGTAGTGATTTTGAAGCCTTTCTGCTTAGCTGAGCTGTGCTTTGGTGGTTCTCCAAGAAAGATGAAAACTCCACCAGGTATTGGCAGGTATGGTCCAAGAGGTAGTATATTCTTCTTGATGTCCAGGCAGGCTGCTAATTATGCCTGTTTTGTCTTCATTCCCCTCATGCTCCAAACTGACCTCTGTGATTTTCTTACTGGCTGCCTGTCTCAGCGCTACTAGAATTATTTGTATTACCCTTTTCCTCTATGAAGCAAGCCTCTTTACTTTCAGGCTTGGCTACATGGCCAAACTGTTGAGGAAGGAACTTCTTTTTTCTGTTCACTGCATCAGAGTGTCTCTTCCCCCTCTATTCCTAGTTGCAGAGGTTTTTTTTAAGAACAAGCAGGAAAGCACAGTGACATGTGAATCCTTTTTGAAATTCCTAATTTGCTGAGTTGACAATATGCAGGCAAGACAAGAAGAGCTATGTTCATGGTGAACCTGCAGAGCTGGTTTGTGCCCTACATACTGTTTGGCACTTCTCTGAGAGATAAAGAAGGAACTGCATTTTCTAACCTCTCTCTGCCTCCTCTGTCTCCAGAGGATTCACTGCTTATGCAGAAACTGAAGTGTTTGCTGGAGGAGGATTGTGAGTGTTTTATCCTGCAGGCTGAAAGATGAAAAAAGGTTATGAATACAGGGGTAAGCTAGTTTAACGAATTCCGTTTTCCTGTTGTGTCCATACAGATTTGATACTGCTTTGTAATTAAAATTGGATATGCTTCTACAGAATATTCTTTTTCTCATTTTGAACTATATAGCCTTTCCCATGCATTCCTGAAATAGAACAGTAACCATATGTTTAAAAGAAGAGGGAAATGGAAGGGAAAATACTGTCCATTCAAAGGTGCACTGGGATCGTGTAGCAGTATTTCTTTGCAGAAATATTGTAAGTTGAATTTTCTTGCCGAGGGAGAGGTTTCTGCTTAATGAACAAGATAATGGTATATTTCTGTTCAAAGTAAACATCATTCTGACACGTTTCATGACCGCAAGATATTTTATGCACTCACTGGAATAAACAGCACACAGGGCTATCTCAGGCACTTAGTTAATGGGTAATGTTGTGTCTGCTTTTACAGAACTTTCAGCTAAATCAGAAATCAAACTGAACTCCAGCACTTGAGGACATGTGGGGAGGATTTTTGACACTCTGGAGGAAAGTGAATCTGTAAGGCCTTAATGATTCCTCCATCTATGCAGATTCGCTTTAACTGGTGCCAGATCTGCTGAACTATTGATGACATCCTTCACCTTGTTGATGATCCAAACATAACAGCATATGCTGGTATTCTAATTTTGTTCCTTATGTAGGGAGATCACAAATAAGGATTGCTTATAAGGATGTGAACTATGACTACAAATTCCACATGTAATATGCTTTCTATTAAGTAAATGAAAATTGTTTGAAACTCTGATTTTTGTGCCCTGGCCACATCCCGTATCTATTTATAGTGTTCCTACAGGGAATGCTGGGAGTTGTATGTCTGGATTTTAAGAGAAAAAGCTGCTGTTGGGAGAGAGGCTTTGTGAGTTCTGCAAGAATGACTAGAGAATCCTCAAATCTGTGATAGAAACACTAATGCTTTCCCCTCTGTACATGCAGATACATTCATGTGGGAACATCTTCCCTGAGATTCCTAAGAAACATTCAGTTCCTCAGGTGACTATCTGGGATGGGGTGTCTGCTGCAGAACTCAAGAATGAGAACGTGTTTTGCTAGGTGCAGTCTGGAAAAATGAATTATCATTCATATTTATTATCTGCCTCATGAGCCTCTCCCACTTTGCAGAGAGAGGAAATGGAATTTGCACTGATCACATCATAGCTGTAGCATCCTTCCCAAGTTTGCAGGATCATTGTGTCCCTCCAAGTGTTCAGGAGAGGTAGAATCATAGAATCAGCTGGGCTGGAAAAGACCTTTAAGATCATCAGGTCCAACCGTTACCCCAGCAGTGCCAAGTTCACCACTAAACCATATCACTGAGGGCCTCATCTATGGCTTTTAAACACTCCAGGTACCGTGACTCCACCATTGCCCTGGGCAGCCTGTTCCAGTGTCTAACCACCATCTTTGGTAAATAAACCTCCCTTGGTGCAGCTTGAGGCTCTTACCTCTTGTCCTGTCGCTTGTTACCTGATAGAAGAGACTGACCCCCACTTCATTACAACCTTCTTTCACATAGTTACAGGAGTGGTAAGGTCCCTCCTGAGCCTTCTCTTCTCCAGACTAGCCAACCCCAGTTTCCTCAGCTGCTCCTCATCAGACTTGTGCTCCAGACCCTTTTCCAGCCTCATTGCACTTCCTCTGGCCCCGCTCCAGCACCTCAATGTCTCTCTTTTAGTGAGGGGCCCAGAACTGAACACAGGATTTGAGGTGCTGCCTCACCAGTGCCCAGTACAGACCACTGTCCTGGCCCTGCTGGCCACAGTATTTCCAATACAGGCCAGAATGCCATTGGCCTTGGCTGCCTGGGTAGCCAAAAGGTGTAGCCATCCAAGCTGTGTCTGCACTGCTGCTGCGCAAAGCTGGAGGATGTGTAGATACACATCCAGAGGGATGTGACACAGAGGGATGATAAGTGTTAAGCTTTCCCATGTCTTGTGATTCTCACAAGCAGAGTTCTGACCCAGTGCACAGCAGTGTTCCTGCCAGATGTCAGGTACTCCAGATCACTGGAAGAATTATGTTTTTCTGTATTGTTTACAAGATAACCAGTCAGGAGTATAAGTAGAGAATGCAGGAGGAATTCAGAATTTCCAAAAATTATACCATATGCCTTTCAGAGGCTTATAATTTGGTGAAAGCAGAATCATGTTTCTTCTAGAGCCCATTGTTCCTCAGTGCTACTGCTAATCATGGATTTTCAGTATACCCTTTCTGCTTTCTTGCAAACTGGGCTGACAGTAGTTTTACTCCATGTTAGTAATTTGTTTTTCTCTACCATGTGACTATTTTATTTTTTCAGGATTTGGCGTTTTTAAATGATAAATGTGTGTCTTACAAGTTTGGGTGACTTTTTTCGAGAATGTTTTCTATTTCATTTCTGTAGTTGAAAAAAAAAAAAGACACCAAACAACCAGAACTCATGCTCCAGTTGTCTCAGTATGTCTAATGAATGCAAGGAGCTTACAGCCAGCATGCAAATGGCAGCTTGACACAGAGAATGAAACATGTGGAGTCTTTTTCCATGGGCAGTGATAGGAAGATTTACTGTGTTACGACAGTATTGCCTCAGAGTCTAAGTCATCAGTAAGGACCCCATTTTACTATGCAGACACAAAGTAAGATACACTTCCGTGTTTGAGGATACAGAGACCTAGTGGAATAGTATGTTAAATGAATAAAACAGCTTGCTACAATTTAGATGAGAAGTCATACTTGAATTTGCATCTGCTCTTGGTTCATGGCAACCAAGAGGGAAAATGGTAGTCTGAAGCCTTTTTGCCAACACATTTTACTATATTGAAGTTGAACAGTGTTCACTAAGGCAGGCATTAATCTATAAAATCTTAAAATGCAGCTGAGTTACATTCTATGCCCACACTCTTAATAAGACTGTTGCTTAGGTGGGCATGGGCAGATAAAGAATCAAAAAAGGGCAACATGACGTAGTTGTCTCTGCGTGGTGGTGTCTTTGCCAAGGGTTTGGAAGATCATAATGGACTGTGTTTTGTGGTCCCTCCCTCCTGACAGAAGGGCTAACCTGGAAGGAAACATGGAGCCTCTTATTTTGGAAGTTTGAGAAGAGGAGTGGGGGAGCTAAAGAGGATAGGTGACTGTTATCCTCTCTCCTTGGAGAGAAGGAGGCATAAAGTGAGGGGGTCCTGATAGACAGGATTACAACTGGGTGAATTACAACTGAGAACAGATGGAGGAAGAGTACCTGGTAGAATTGAAGAAATCACTGGAGGGATACACAAAGGGTTACATTGAAGCAGCAGACAAGGGAGAAGATCTTTGCATCATTCTTTGGAAAGATACCAGTAAAGTGACATTTGACAGGCCAGAGGGTATGATATCAGGATAATGCAGTCACAAAATGATGGTAATGAAATAATGCTTTTGTTTTATTATACCCTTGTCTACTTAGAGACAAGGAAGAGTAATGATTATTTGTAATAAGAATGTGATTTCAGGAAAAAAAAGTAGGTGTGTATTAGGAGAACATAATTTTTGTCATACTTTAAAATTAACTGAGCAAGTAAGAGCTTTTTAAAAGCCTTCTTTGACAGGCCAAGGATGCATGGGCTGTGAAGTTGGTTGTACTTACTGTGTACTCTGTGTGATTCCAAGAAGGTAATAAATCTTGGGACTCTTAACAGTAGAACCCCATTTTCAATCAATAAATTGTATTTTAATACTTCTTTGTTTTGATTTTGGCATGGAGAATCCTGAATGACATGTAGGCCCAGTTGTGTGCTAGCAGGGTCACAGTCTTCTGGATGATATGATCCAGATTTAGACTTGCCCTGTTTTGAAATTGCCCATAATGTTATCTACCAGCTTGAAAGGTGAGCCTCAACTGTGTTGAGCTCTTCAACTTCTACAGAACTGCTGTATTTTTATCCAACAAATTATGTGCATTGTGACCTTGAGTTGTATGATTTTCAGTGCAATAAACAACTTTTCATGCTTCAATAAAAATGGCCGAAATTTTACTGTGAAAAACTCAGAGCTTTTAACAAGATGTTAGGGAACATTACAGTAGGGTAAAAGTGCTGGTGAGCTGCTTATTGTATTCCAGTGTAGTTTGCTGCTTTGGAGAAAAAAAGTTGAGACATTAGGGAAAATGAAAATCCATTCAGAAAAAAGAATGTAAATGTTTTTGTTGATTTGTATTAGGTATTTGACTAAATTGAATTAAGCCAGATTAGTTTACTAAATTAAAATAGGTAAAATTAGAGTAGATAGTGGGCTTTTAGCATGAGGCAACCAGCTTAAATGTTAGTTCTGAAAGACTGCAAGATAAGGAATGTCTGTTGGAAAATTAATAAGTAAATGAACTTAAATAGTTTTTAGTGAGCATTTCACACTTGGCTTTTAAAAGATTGTTTAATATGATTAAGGATTGTGTGGTGAAGAATGCCAACAGACTGTGACTGTTCTCAATTCCTGACCAAAAATGTGAAGGAAAACTAATTGCATGCTTATTCCATTATTCATGAATTACTCAGAGATACTATGAGTAATGCTTAATATGGCACACCTGAATTATGAAAGTGGTTTTCTTATTTGCAACAGATTTCTCCTGCATCGGATAATCAGAAGTGAATGCAATTGTACACAGTGCTCATGTTGCTGCTGATGCCAGAGATGTAGGAGTGGGATATGCAAATGTACATACCTTCTATTACATCTGAATTTTAGAATACTGAAAATGTTGGGTTTTTTCATCAGTTGTAACTAGGCTATATGACAGATTACACATTCATTAACTGCAAAAAATGCATTGAACTGTAAGTGTGAAGGGACAGAAGTCTGGGTATTTCAAGATGCATTGATGCCAGTTATGTTAGCATGTAACTAATTGGATGGATCCGTGCTTCTTCAGCTCTTGACAGAGTGGATTTGGAGGGAAGTTAGAAGGTACGTGAACTGCTTTACAGCTAATCTGTGTTACTGTGGGAATAGGGCTGTAATTTACATCAGCTTTAGGCAAAACTGTATCATGAATAATACATAAAGCTTACACAATTTTTTACAATTTAGATTAAGGTGTGTACAACTTCTGTTTGTTTAACCAGCTAGTGGTATCAGTTCGAAACAAATTTTTAATGCAAAACATCGTGCAGGAAACAGATCAGTTTTCAGGTGTAAAGCATTCAAAAGCTCAGAGTGGGAAGCAGACAGAAGTTTATATAGAGAAATTTTAGTTTGGAGAAATGGCCATCTCTTTTTCAAAAAAATCCTCCGAAGTATGTTCAGGTAAGTGAAATCAAGTGGTCCCAGTGAAATCAGTAGAATCAATACGGTTGAGTATAATCTACTCTAGGTCATGCTTTGCCTAGTAAGGCTGGACCAGGTCCCTTCCAATCTGGTATTCTATGGTTCTGTGATCTGTGGAAGGTGCATGGGTTGTACATGAGTTACCTTTATTTCTTGAATCATGTTGGAATCTGGGACTGCACATGAACAGTACATAAAAGCAATTGTTCTGAAATACATGTGCTTTCTTATAATTTTGTTATGCTTACAGTGAGCAGGGTGATTTTCTTGCAGGCATGACTTCATCTTGTTTTTTAACTATATTGTAAATAGTTTCCCATCTTGCTTTGTTGAAATTAACAGAGAAGATATTTGGAATATTGTATCTGGCTCTGCTGGTGTAGATGTACTGACAGTCTTGGATTTTGGGCAAGAGCAGTAGTGGCTGCTTTAAATGTTGCAGCTATTCACTTCAGTACTGTTCTTCCAAGAAAACAGGGATGTTCTACCAAGATCACATCAGCATCACAGTCAGCTTTGAAAGTTAATTTTGTGTAACAATTCTGAGCTCTTGTCAGAACAAATAAATAGTTTATATGAGCCTATGTAGTTCTCACGAAGACATTCTTTTGCAAGCACTCAGAATGTTGAGGTTGTTTGTTCATGTACAAAAACAAAGCTGATTTTATGCCTGGTACAAACAGATAATGCACTGGAGCTTCCTGTGGCAACATTGTTAGGTCTAGCAGTGATCTGTGAGTTGCAGTCAAGGAAGAAGGGAAAGTTACAAACCATTTCATTGTCATAAGCTGCTGAACCGTGTTTTGTTTCATTTTCATGGCACATTATGTTGAGGATTAAATAATATAATACCTAGTGGAATCTAAAATTTGACCTGTTCAGTGGTATAAAATAAAAAACTCCCCAACTTTCCAAAATGACAAAATTTCCAATGGCTTACAAAAGTTGACTATTTTGTAGTATTTCTTTATCCATTATTTACAAAATAGCTTTTCCTTGGGCGGTCATACAAATTGTTCACCTCAGTGGCTTGTGAAAATTTCAGAAACAGAGAACTGAAGAAAGGTTTTTTTCCTCTTTAGCACTGTGAATGAAATTATAAAAAAAATACATGAAATTAGTAGCCATATACAGTCAGAATCTCAAACTGTACATATTGTTTTCCTTTTTTTGGTAAGTTGTTTTTACATCTAAAACATTTAAGTCACTTGCTGGATTCCTTTCCAATTCATAATTTGGTTTTAATTACTCAATATTTATTTTGTTTACTTTTCAGTTGAATTTTCGTGCCCATCCCATTAGATCAGAACATAAATGGAAATGGAGGACTGAACTCATGCATGGTGATACTTAATTGCTTAATGCAGTTGCTCAATACAATGTCATGGTGATGTTGACTATAATTTTCAAGGATTATCAGCTAAAGAAAACTGATTTAAAGAAAAAAAGGTGCAAATACTGAAATAAGATTTTATGTTTTGCCTGTCAGTAGTTTCCTGGTTGCTATTGTAAATCCAGCATATTTGTGCAGTGGTTTTCAATGCCCATAATGGTTGCAGTGCCAGTTTGTCTTCAGGTTTTACTGGCAAAAATAGGCAAGCAAAAATCCTGACTACCTTGGAGGTGGAGATCTTCTGTGCTACTGGAAAGTGTGTCTGAGGAGAGATTTTTGTGTGTGTTTCTACCTTTTCCATTTATTTTGTGGGCTAAATTCTGCTTCTAAATGCTGTCTGCTGGTCACTGACTGCACAATGTGGAGCAAGTCAGGGCTGTGGACTGCTGGGCTTGTTTACTGACGGTAGTGCTGTATTGCTTTCTGTTCTTGGGCAGTCCTGTAAACCAGAGTGAATCAATTTAAAGAGAGTTTGCAAGGCTGTGTGTTGCTTTTTGAAGCTGTTGTGCTTAGGAGGAGACAAATATAAAGGTCTCAAGAATTCACATTTACCAAAATAGATTTTTCAGTGTAGGCAATTTTATTTTACAGAAGGGCCACAAAAGTGTGTCAGTCCTATCTTTGTATTACTTCCTTTTGTCACAACAAAGTGGTGTTTGAAAGCGCTTTGAGGAAAGAGACAGCATCAGGTTGGAAATTCCTTTAACAATAAATAATGTTCTGAGAATAAGGGTATAAGTGCTTCTGGAGATTCAAGTCTTATTCTGGTTATGAACTAGCTGGAAAGAATGAAACCCATTAAGAATATGAATTTCTGTCATTATTGTAAGGGTGTGTACATTGCTTCTACCATTTTCAGTCACAAAAACCTGATTTATCCTATATGAAACAGCTAAGAAAAGTGTATTATTTAAGTGGGAAACTGTAAACATGCATTTTAATTTAAGAGAGTGAAATTTGGGGGCATGCAAACTGTCATGAAACATAATTTATAGAGGGGATTATTATGAAAGTTTTTGTGATTCTTGCTGAGTGCTCCACTGAATGCCTCATAAGAATACTAAAATTGAATCACCGATCACAGAGGATGGCCTTGTGTCAGCAGAGGTTTTTAGGTAAATGTGAATGAGTACATTTTATTACTTAGCTGCAAAAGCATTTATTTATTTAGCAGCACATTATATTTATTTGTTTGTTTCTTTTAAAGGCAGCAACGGTGCCTGGGGGGATAAAAGCCGAAGCAGCATCTGCACTTGTGAAGAATTCATTATTTTTAGTGGAACTTAGCTTACTTTAGGGAAGAAATCCTTCATCAAGTGATGTTACACAGCATTATCTACAAACTATGTGCAAGCGATGCACTGAGGTCTTCATTGGCTATATGTAGGAATGACCTGTATTTTTAAAAAAATCTTTAAGCTTTTTTTAAATTATGCTTTTAGGTTTTATTTAATTTAGGGGCAGTGTATTCAGACTGTCCTGAAAATTTATGAAGGATAGAAGCTGCTATCATGATCATCAGAAATTTTCAGTTCAATTACTTGACTCCAGAACCAGCTGGTATATTAAAAATGAAAACTTCCCTGCTATTAGCTTCTGATGTGTGACTAAAGTTGCAAACATTTGACATCTCTAGCCTTGAATAGGTTCTATCTATCTGTGGTATTGCTGGACAGTGATTCAGAGTGTGTTTTCATCTCTACAAGCACCCACTCGTTATATGGATGCATTGCCTCCTGTGATGGGAGGCAGGACCCAGATTCTGCCCTTGCTGAAGTTTTTAGCAGTAGGGTGTTAAGAATAGAAGCCTTGGCACTGCTAAAATTGCTTCACATTTCCCTTTGTGCCCACTGCAGCGGTGTCTCTCAAAGCTGCTATATGGGAGATGTTTGGACATGCAGTAAGCAGGCAACTAGTAGGAACTCTTCTGGTTGCACAGCCCTCTGCTGACCCAAGTAAAAGGGGATGAGAAGTATCATCTTCTGCTGTCAGGGTGGCAGTGGTGGCTTGTGACTGTGCCACCAGCAGTATAGGACCTCCCTTGGTGGCCTCTGCTATGGTTGCTTCCTTGCCTTGAGGCAGGGGAGGGTGCTTTGTCTGCAGTTTGGAGAAGGATGAGGTTGATTCAGAATGGTGCTGAAAGGCCTTGTGGATTAGGAATAATCGGCTGCACACTTGCAGTGGGCAGTATGGTTGTCCATGGGGAGAGGTTTGTGTGTGGGTGGGCCTCTTGTATCTTGCTAGGTATAGGTCCATAGGATAAGCAGCTGGAACCCCAAGGACTTGCTTTGTTGCTGCCTGCTACGTGTAGAGGACAAGGACAAGATGGTAACTTTTTTGTGTGTAGAAACCTTTGAGCTGTCTCTGACTCCTTCCTGTTTATTTGTTTTATATTAACTTCATTGTATGGCTATTCATTCTTTGGGACTACAGAGTGATAGCACTTTGCATAAAGGTTTTGATCCTATTTGTGCCACTTCTGACATTTCAAGCTGGTAGCAGTACAGTTACAAATTACAAAGTTGATGTATTTCCATTCCAGTCACAATAGTGTGTCTTAAGGTAGAATTGTAGCCTGAATGTTAAGAGCTGTTTACATTTTTATTTTACAGTAGTGAGCAATTGCTGCCAAAAAAGTTATCCACAGAACATTTTTTTCAATGTGAGGTTCATATTATTCTTCTCATTTCAGTTAAACAGCATTATCTTGGAAATTTGTCAACTCCAGTATCAGTACTGTGTCTGAAGGATATGTTCAGAGCATAAGTGAGTATTTAGGAATGTGACAGGCCCATTGGCTTAAGCCATACTAAACGCTTGAAAACTGAGTAACGTGGAATAAGTGAAATTCAGCAAGTCTAAACTGGGCCCTTTACCTCTTTGCTTTATGGCTAATTCGTGGGCCAGATCTTTTGGACTCTTATTATATCAGTCTCAATTCCCCAATTTATTCCTAGCTTGTATCATTTAGTAATCCAGAGGCATTGCTTCTAGGATTTTCCTGGTTTTTTTTTGTTTTTTTTTTTTTTTAATTGCATGATGCATGTATCTTCACAAAAGGCAAAATATATCCATTCATATATAATATTGTAAGGTCTGTATTTCCCATTATGGTCAATCTGTGGATAAAGAATCAAATTGTCCAGAATGTTTCCAGGGGTGCTTTGGTTTATTGTTTCTCAGGGTTTGATTTGATTGTTTGTTTTTTTTTTTGGTTTGATTTTCTTTTGCCTGTGGTTTAGTTTCAGAGTGCCCTGGAGACTTTGCATACCTTTGTAGCCTTAAAAATGATTGAGCCTAATAGTCTAGCTTCTATGTTTCTGAAAATCAGCGAATGAATAGGTAAATAGTATTCCACAGTATAACAGGAAGGACTGAGAAAATCAGTTGTGGTGTCTTCCCTTAATAGATTTTTACTGTTTGCCATCAGGAATTGAAGGAATCACCAGTATTCATGGCTGTAGTATATTGGGACGCCAAAGGAAAACTACAGTGGCTTTTTTCTGTTGCCCAGCTGTGGGTGAATGGTATATTTAATTACTTGTCCAGAACCAAGCTCAAAAACTTGTTTCATTCTTCTGTGAGAGCATTTTATTTGGAGTATTCAGTATTTGTTAATTAAGATGGAACTTAAATGATCAAAATGCTGATTTTGCTGTGCTTGAAGCTGTGCTATTTTTTGAAGGTTAGGAGTAATAATCTCTTATGACTAAATTTTCTCAAAAAAAAGTTTTTTAAATATCTACATATTTGCATTTTTTTAAAAGTTTAAACAGAGCCCCCCTCTTTTCTGTGAGCTGTATCAGAGAGGAATGATCGGAGCTCCTGATATACATTTATTATGAGGAGAAAGTATGTCTGAACAAAAGGCTGAATGATGGTTTATACTTAACCATCTCTGATGTTAGTTTTGCTGGAATTAGTTTATTCTGAAACAGGTCTTTCCTGTGGTAGCTAGCACTTCTCAGTTCTTTCAATTTATGGGATTTGTATAGGTGCTTCCAGAAACTGTTGCATCTCTGGATTTTTTGATTGTGAAAACTCGTTTGAATATGTTTTCTTCTATGATATAGCTGTGTCAAAATACTAAGTTGCAACTGCTGCATGATAACAATGGCCTTTCTGTATTCGATACTATACTGTCAGTTTGTCATTGTGTAAGTGTGCATGTATAGTACTGGTTTATTATTATGATTATTAATTTATGTATACCAGGACAGGTTCCAGTTACATAGATCAGATTAAGCAGAAATGTGGAGCTATTTGGATGCTAAGTTTGATGTGTACCATATATCTTGCACAGCTGGTGGAGCTCAGGCCAGAATGTCCAACGGTAATGTTATTTCTTTCTTCCTTCTTATTTATCTAATTTAAATAATGTGGTCCATGCTTTCATAATCCTGGCTCCATATGAAGTGTAAATATATTATTACCCAGTCTACTGAGAGTCCTCCATGGACAATTCTGTAACCTGTGCTACTTTATTACCCCTTACTGTGTCTGCTAAACGGTGCCAGCAGTGAAGATTTTCACTTGAATGTGTTTTTTATATTCTGCGCTGCCTTTCAGCACACCCATCTCTGCAGCACCTGCTTCTCAAAGAGGTTGCATGGAGTGACATAATACCTGATGCAGTTGTAGAAACATGTCTGGCTCAGTTTCAGAGCCTGATCTGGTCCCGACTTTACTTTTTACAATTGCAAATATGTCTTCTTTCAGTTACTGCTGCCTCATTCAGCACATTTGTTTTTTCTAGTTGGAGCCACTGATTGGACTGCCTGTCTCGCTATTGCTCTTCTCCCAAGCCATCTCTCCTCCTCTCAGCATAAAACCTCATTTGTAAAGCTTAGATGTACTTCCCCAAAAAACTGAAGACAGATTATTTATTTTGATGCTAATTCTCCAAGTTCTAAAGGGATTACAGAGGCTTTTTTCATGATGGCTGGGTGCAGCACCTGAATTGCTTGCGTGAACAAACTTCTCAAACAAACTCAATTCACAGGCTTTTTGTGAAAATTTTGTGTCCGTTTGACAATCTCTAGTTGCTGTATGAATTACACTCACTTGGTCATTGACATGTTTACTCTGTGAATATCATAGTTAATGAAGGACTACATAATTAATTTGAGTCTACTGAAAGTAGACCCTGATTAATTCATTGTCTGTGAGGTCAGGCATCAGGGAATAGTTGCCATATGCTGACTCTAGCTTTGCAACCCCAAAGGTCAGTGTGTGTTTTCTAAGCAATTGGGAACTGGAACAGCACGTTACAACTACTTCCCAAAGCCCTGGGAGAGCAGGAGAAGACAAGAGAGCAGAATGTAAAAGGCATTGCGTATCTGGGCCACTGCTGGAGCCTTGACAAAGTACAGAGCTGGCTGTGGACCAGAATCTGCCATTTAAAATCATTTTATGCCTGGTTTAACATGTTAGAAACCCATAAGCAGTAGCAAGTGGAAAGCAGGCATGATTGTGCAGCATCAGCCACTGCCTTCAAAACACTGAGGAATTAATATGAAGAAACATCAAAATATATGTAGGGTATTGTGTGTGTAGGAGGCTTAGATTTGTGTTTGCAGTGCTTGGCAGATGCTGTTGCCATTTTACAGAGTTATTACAGTGCTACAGTTAAAATGCAAACTACAGCCGCTATTACTGCTGGTCACTTTCATTTCTCTTTCCTTTCCTCCTGTATTTTTCTTGCTTCCTTTGTAGTGCTCCTTTTAGTAATCTGTAATGATGGTTACTGTTAAGTCTTACTTGGTGAAGATGTTAAAAAGAAACAGGGAAGATGACTGAGAGAAAGCAAGAAACGTATGAAATAAAGGAGAATGGAGAGGCTTTTCTTTTTCTTTTTCCTTCTTTTTTTTCCCCCCGAAGTGTGGAGGACAGCATGTTTCAGTCTTGGGCTCAATAGCAATAGTACTAATACATTTTCCTGATGCTTTGACCCAGGACTGAGTCTGGGGCTAAGTTGAATTTCCACTTGCCAAACTCAAACTCTTCCCATTTCCTAGTTGTTTGTCATAAATTTAGATATCTGAATATATATGGATGTATTAATGTTATTGCTTTAGTTATCTTTAATTTCTGGCATTTTCATGCATGCATGTTCATATGTGTATTTATTTAAAAAAATAGGTACAACTTCAGCAGAGGTGAGATAAGTCTCATCTTCATAATGAGATGCATCTTAGATGAGCAAATTGTGAATTAGGGTCTTCCTTTCTGGGGAAACAGTCCCATTTCAGGTAAGTGTGGATTTCCCTAGGTCTTGTGCGTTCTCAGTGAACATCCTGATGTGATGTCAGGATTTTCTCTCTGTTTTTGACAGAGAACTGGTAACACTTTCTTCAAAACTTTGTATTTGATGAAATGATCTTTATTTTATGAAACCTTTGTCTGTAAAACTTAATTTTGTGCAATTAAGAAAGAAATAGACCAGCTTTTTTACTGGAGAACTTTATATTTAACCCTGTAAATGTATTTACATGACATGTTCATAAAAGGGCAGCTAGGTATCATGGAAATTATCTTGGTGAGGTTGGCCTTTTTTGAAATTACTGGTTTCTAAATATTTGGGCTGCGGAGGTTTTCCATTCCTCTGTTAGATAGTAGGTGCCTTGTACACTGTGAATTTATTATATGAACAGTTACCAAAGGACAGTATTAGTAGCATTTTCTGCATTTAATCATAGGAATCATTTAAGTTGGAAAAGACCTTTAAGATCATCAAGTCCAACCATTAACCTAGTACTGCCAAGTCCAGCACTAAATCATGTCCGTAAGGACCATGTCTTTTAAATAACCTCCAGGGATGGTGGCTCAGGTACTTCCCTGATAAACCTGTTCCAGTGCTTGATAACCCTTTCAGTGAAGAAATTTTTTCTATATCCAAACTAAATCTAATACACTAACATTTTAGGATAGGTTAAATGGCTTGTAAGAAAGTTTCTTGTTTCCTGTTCTCAGTAAGAAAAACTGTCTATCTTTCTGACATCATCTCCTACTGCTCCTTTTAATTAGTTGTCTACTGGCAATGTTTCTCTCAGTGCCGCCTCAAGCTATCAAGTGTGGAATTTGAAAGGGACACACTGATGCTCATTTGCTGATTTGCAAGAGCTGTAGTCTCCTTTGGATGGATTTTTCTTGCCTCAGCTGTTCAGTTTCAATTAGCTGCTAGTGTAGATCTCAAAAAGTACTACACATAAGTGTGGGCAGTTCTGAAGTTTTTGTTGAAGTGCTTCAAAGGCCTTGGGGTCTGTGCAAGTTGTAAGAGAGTGTATACCTACCTGCCTGAGATGGCACAGAGTTGGGAAAAAGCTATTATCTTGGTGCCTTATGGTTAGAGCTACAGTCTCATAATTGTTGCTAATTTTTTTAATGGCCTGTGGCCTTATATACAAGTCATCCATCTGAACAAGGAAGGGCTTGAAGCTGAGACTGACCAGCTCACCCTGATGTGCTTGGTGCATGCAACTTCTACCACCTATTATGATGAATTCTTACAAAATGTTATCACTGTTTTTCTGTGAGTGATTTAGTTGACGGGTGGGATACAATTGCTGCAATTTACTGCACTGTTTCCTTCTGTAGTCTCTTTAGTTGAAATGTAGGTTACGACTATGGAGGGAAAGGTTAGTGGGTTTGTAATACATTAGACCTTAGATTTATATTTTTGAAGATGTAACTCACTTAGCTTCATGTGTACCTGTTCCTCTCTGTGTGATCTGATCTGCTGCTGTAATACATGGGTAGAAGTTGCACCTGCAAGTGGGCAGAGTGGTGAAAATACCTGGCTGCGTTCAGCTGCTACCTTCAAGGCAATTTTCAGAAGCACATTTTCCCAGAGGCAACTTGGTTCCTCTCACTTATGTGAATGAGGCTTCTTTGTTACAGTCTGGAGCAAGGGATGCTGGAAAGAGCCATTGGAGGAGTCAGATCTGCTGTCAAGGAGGTGAGGTCTCTTCAACAAAAACATAAAATACAGCATATGGAGAACCACAGACATGACCAGCTGAACTCTGGCCAAGTTGCATGTTAGAAAAAGGCAGCATCTGCTCTGTAATTCTTGTGAAGGACAACACTAATCTCATTGAATCATTTCTCATGAGATAATCTTCTCTTTTTGCTTAGCTTAATCGGCGTGATTAATGCTGTTTGCTAGGCAAGATATGTACTGCTAGGACCAACTGAAAGGCCTTGGTGTAGTGACCGATTACAGCCATGGAGAAGATGGCACAGGTTAGCTATGGCGTCATAGTATACCGAACAATGTATAAAATCACTCTTCAGGGAATTTTAATTTTTAAGTACTGTAGCCTCAAAGAAAATGGAATTAATTGAGTGATCAATTGTAAAATGAGATAAGGGGAAGAAAATAATTTGAATATTGGATATCAGTTAAGACTGTGTTTAAAAGATATAGTAATGTGATAAAATCTAAATTGACAAGATGAATTATATTTAGCTTTTCAGTGCAAATTCTACCTCATGCTTGAAGTTTGTATACTTCAAAAATGGCAAGCTATCTAGTTTTGTGTTTGGTGGTACTTGAATCTCCCTAGACAAATAAGCAGTATAGCTAATTTTAAGCCAGCATAGAAACTTGGATTTGATCCAAACAGTCCTTTGATTTTCTTCCACAAGAGTCCTGTTCAGAGTTGCTGGGATATCTTTACCTGATACTGCACTGTGCTACTTTAGTGTATGCCAAATGCTGCTTCCCTTGCTGCTACTGCTAATGTAGCATTTGCCATCTCTGCATCTAAGAGGAGAAGCTGCACCTGCTAACAGGAGATGTTAGCAAAACCAAATTTCATTATCTTCCTTCTTAGGTCCAGTAATTTCCCTTTATACGTCCTCTTGACTGGAGGAACAGGAAATACTGCTGATAAAGTATCATGGTCACAAATGGCTATTGCATATTTTCTGAGAAATGTCATTATATGTGTGACTTCCACTATTTGTAAAAGCAGCTGAGAAGATCTTTGAGAAGAATTCAATAATCAAAACATCAGAAAGTCACTTAGAAACACACTGGAAAATTTATTTGAAAATTATTCAGTTTGACTACTACCTCATGTTTTGCCATTGTAATTTCAACATACTTCTAGCTGACATTATCGCTGTATCTAGAGTGAGTGGAGATTAACACAGCATTTCCTCTGAAAGCTATGATTATAAGCTTCCAGCTAGAGTGCACTTTTGCTTTAGTTCCATCAATTCTGTAAGAACAGCCTCATGAAATAATGTGAGGGTAGGAGGAAAAGAAAATAGAGCTGAAAATAAGAAATATTCTATTGTAAAGTCCGTTGGGTAATGGATATTGCTAAATCTAATTTTCAACCTAGAATTCTGGGGAACTATTTTCAGAATTAGGAATTATGGGTTCCAGGTAATTTTTTCTATTCAGAATCTGCAAGTCCATGCTAAAGATGACACCAGAATATCCAGCCTCTTTTAAAACAATCCTGGGTAGGTAGTCTTGTATTCTTAATTTGGATTTTGTTTAGTCAGTTTGCAGGCCACACTGACTAACTTCAGTTAGAGCTTTACCTTTGATCCTTTCCTTAGAAGTGGTCACTGTACTGGTGCTAAGCATTTTTTAGAGATATGTATTGGGAAGGGTGGGGTTGCAAAGTAAAATCAGCTATCATGAATTATAGAATCATAGAATAGTTAGGGTTGGAAAGGACTTTAAGATCATCAAGTTCCAACCCCCCTGCCATGAGCAGGGACACCTCCCACTTAACCATGTCACCCAAGGCTCTGTCCAGCCTGGTCTTGAACACCGTGTCGTGGTTTAGGCCATAAATCAGCCACGCAGTTTGCTACATGGAGAATCGAAAGAATGCAACTCCCACAGGTTG
>JAOEHY010017577.1:0-14489 GCA_025447955.1 Psilopsiagon aurifrons
TGGATGAGCCAGGGAACTACAGAGCAGTCAGCCTCACCTCTGTGCCTGGCAAAATCTTGGAGCAGATTCTCCTGGAAAGCGTGTGGAGGTGCATGAAAAACGACAAGGTGCTTGGTGGCAGCCAGCATGGCTTCACTAAGGGGAAATGCTGCCTGACCAATCTGGTGGCCTTCTGTGATGGGGTTATGGCACTGATGGACAAGGGTAGAGCAGTTGATGTCATCTACCTGGACTTGTGCAAAGCATTTGACACTGTCCCATATGACATCCTTGTCACTAAATTGGAGAGACATCAATTTGATAGGTGGACTACTCTGTGGATAAAGAACTGGCTGGATGGCCTCACACAAAGAGTTGTGATCAATGGCTCAATGTCCAGCTAGAGAACAGTAACGAATGGTGCCCCTCAGGGACAGGGGTTGGGACAGGTCTTGTTCAACATCTTTGTTAGTGACATGGACAGTGGGATTGAGTGTGCCCTCAGCAAGTTTGCCGATGACACCAAGCTAGGTGGTTCGCTTGATACACTGGAGGGAAGGAATGCCATCCAGAGAGGGACCTTGACACGCTTGTGAGGTGGGCTGATGCCAACCTGATGAAGTCTAATCATGCCAAGTGCAAGGTCCTACACCTGAGTTGGAGCAATCCCAGGCACAGCTACAGGTTGGGCAGAGAAGAGATTGAGAGCAGCCCTGCGGAGAAGAACTTAGGGGTGCTGGTCATTTAAAAAATGAACATGAGCCATCAGTGTGCGCTTGCAGCCCAGAAAGCCAACTGTATGCTGGGCTGCATCAAAAGGAGCATGGCCAGCAGGTTGAGGGAGGTGATCCTGCCCCTCTACTCTGCTCTTGCGAGACGCCACTTGGAATATTTCTGTGGTTCTGGTGTTCTCAACATAAAAAGGACATGGAACTGTTGAAACAAGTCCTGAGGAGTGCCACGATGATGATCAGGGGACTGGAGCACCTCCCATATGATGATAGGATGAGAAAGTTGGGGCTGTTGAGCCTGGAGAAGAGAAGGCTGCGTGGAGACCTCATAGCAGCCTTCGAACATCTGAAGGGGGCCTATAGGGATGCTGGGGAGGGACTCTTCATTAGGGACTGTAGTGGTAGAACAAGGGGTAACAGGTTCAAACTTAAACAGGGGAAGTTTAGATTAGATATGAGGAAGAAATTCTTTACTGTGAGGGTGGTGAGGCACTGGAATGGGTTGCCCAAGGAAGTGTGAATGCTTCATCCCTGATGGTGTTCAAGGCCAGGTTGGACAGAGCTTTGGGTGACATGGCATCCCTGCTCATGGCAGGGGGGTTGGACCCAGATGATCTTACAGCCCTTTCCAACCCTAACTATTCTATGATTCTATGAGCTGCTGATGACAATAAGAAGAACATAGACAAACATACCAGAACATACCAATAAGGAGAACATGGGCTAATAACTGACAAAAGTACCTAACCATCACAGACTCTTACTTCAAGCATTTAAAAAAAAAAAAAAAAAAAAAAAAAGAAATTCCTATATCAAGCAGATACATTCACTTTGCATTACTCTTTCTTATCATACATTAATATTAATGGAAAATTCAGTACAAAAGCATTCACAGAGACTACATTGTTAAACATTGTATTTCAGCAATATTTTAGGCTGTAATTCACCAGCTAGTTTATATTCAGTTGCTCCAAATGATATTTTTCACCCATGTTTGGAAGGTGGGTAGATGGCAATTTCATTGTCTCAGCCAAATCATAGAATTATAGAATAGTTAGAGTTGGAAAGGACCTTAACATCATCTACTTCCAACACCCCTCCCATGGGCAGGGACACCAAACTAAACCATATCACCCAAGGCTCTGTCCAACCTGGCCTTGAACACCATCAGGGATGGAGCATTCACGCTTCCTTGGGCAACCCATTCCAGTGCCTCACCACCCTCACAGTAAAGAATTTCTTCTTCATATCTAATCTAAACTTCCCCTGTTTAAGTTTGAACCTGTTACCCCTTGTTTTATCACTACAGTCCCTAACAAAGAGTCCCTCCCCAGCATCCCTATAGGCCCCCTTCAGATGTTCGAAGGCTGCTATGAGGTCTCCACGCAGCCTTCTCTTCTCCAGGCTAAAAAAAAATCAGTAATAATAACAACAACAACAATAGAAAAACCTTACAGAATTTCGTGTGTGTGTCCTCAACAGGGATTTGATGTAGGGAGAAAGAGTAAGTATCTGTGATCGCTTTGATGTTACCAGGGAGATGATGAATCTGGAGTATGCCATCAACCTCATCTTACTCTTCAAAACAGAGCTGAGTACTATGGTACTGCCACAGCATACTATAAATGAAAAGCCGCCACACATTTATGGGAACACGTGTAAGAAGACATAGCTTTAGTAAAACCCAAACACAAAGCAGTCCAGGTTCACCAGCTCATCAGCAACAGGAGTCGTCCTAGTAAATGCTGGGGATGACGCTGCCGACTGCTCTGCTCGTGGCCTGTCCTGCCCCCTTCAGGGCTGCTTGCAGTTCTAACAAAGCCAGAGCAGCTGAGCTGGATCCTGCCAGCCTCAGACCCCTTGTTCTTTGGCAGCAGTGTTTCTACAGCTGCCGTCCAATTATAGCAAGAAGGTGCTCTGCGAGAGGACAGGGCCATATATCAGCAACTGGCAGCAGGTTCTCTATCCTTGGGCTCACGGGGGCCTGGCTAACATGCTACCAACTATTGGCAAAAGGAAGGCAAGAAGAAAGATGTCTTCATCTTATAAAACCTTCCAGGTTAATTTGAAATATTACTCACCACTTCCAACTTCCCCCTAGTTCTCCAATACTTTCCAGTACCTGTACAGCTCTGATGTGATTGCACGCATCCTGCCACAATGGTGAGGATGCGTACTCTTCTGTCCTGCACACACTCAGCAATACATCTGATCTGGAGATGAACCAGCCTGTGCACATGTTACTTAAAACTCTGCCATGGTCAAAACCTGTCCTTGGGCCCAACTGGGCCATCTCTGCTCTTGGTCATTTAAAAGAAGTTGCAAAACATGTCAGAAGCAAACACAAACAGGTAAAATATAAAGAGAAGGAAATGTTAAGTCATGTTGAGTGCCATCACAAATTTTAGTAACCTTTTCTATGGAAAACCAATATCACTGAAGTAATTTAAGATATGGCGTATTATATCAGCAAATTATCTAAGTTCAAATATTTTAGAACTGATGTTCATTCCAAGTTTACTCTGATGCCTAATGCTAGTGTTTCTAGTTGCAGCAATTCCTGATCCATGCTAATGCAAATGAAAGAGCATAATGTTTTAGATGGATCCTTAAATTTCTTTGGAAAAATAACTATATTGTTGCCTCATAAGACTAATATTTTACAAGTTTGAAAAGGAAGCAATTATAATTGTCTTGGAGATAAGTTTCTTGTCTTTTCTTCTGTACTCTTAAAGTAACTGAAAATTCAGAGAACTTGAGCTATATCAATTCCACTAGAAAACATCCTGCATTATTCCAGATCAAAGATAATGGAAAAAATAAAGACATTTACAGGAAAACAAAGAGAGAAGTCTATTTATTAATTTTGCTAAAGCTTTAAGAAAACATAGTAATGAAGGAATCATATTCTCACCTGCTACACAGTACAAAATGATTGCCATTTGAAGAGAAAGTTCAGCCTGTTGTTAATAAACCAAATTTACAAATGAGTAAGGCACTGATTGTCTTTCCTTCCATCTACTGATTATTGAAAATCAAGACCTGAGGCCTTAGGAAAGGAATTACTGAGATGATAGATAACCTCTTATATCTAGAGATAAATACTACACACCTACACTCACACTGTTAAATGCCTCTGGAGAATGGGGCATTGAATGATCAAATTCTTGCAAGTTATCCCAAAAATTCTTTGGCAATGAGTGAGATTCCCCTGAAATGGCACCAACTTTTTCTTAGTAGGTGCCATCAGTAACCCACTCTCCAGCTGGAGATCCTCACTTGGGGCCCACAGAATCAGTGCCATGCGACTTGTTGTCAGCATGTCCAAGGGGCCACAGACTGATGGGAAACAGCATGCTAAATGAAGCCCCACAGCCCCCCACTGTTGTGTATTGCACCAAGAACAACAGCACTGCCATATCTGCTAATCAATCAGCACTCCCTGCATATCCACAAAGAGAGCAGGAAGCTAACAATGGCAGAAAGAGAGACGCTGCTATTAGAAATAATTTATTTTCCCTGATAAAATATACTATTTTATCAGCATTACTTTATATCATTACTATTATCAGCATCCTTAGTTTCATCCTTGTGGACATCCTAAAGACTTGTAAATTTAATAACTGAGGGAAGAGGGAAAGAAAATATGTCTGCCAACTCATAGACCCTGCTCTGTCTCAGCTTGAAGGCTGATGGGCAGAAGGGAGAAGTAAACCCAGACTAAGTGCTTTCTGCTTGAAATGAAAGCATCCTGCCCCCCACACTGTGTTACTGAATATTAAGGATGCTTGTACCCTATCCCTGGGCCTGCTCCTGCCTCTCCAGGACAGGAAGGTAGCTATTCTATTATATCTAATTTATTGCTGGATTTACTGGATTTATGAAATCAGCTGGGGCAGAGAAGGAGAATAATCCAACCCTTCAGCATTTAATTGCCCTTGAAATTATTCATATAGAAAAGAAACAGAGCAAATATCAATCTGCTCATTTCCTTCACTCTGAGAAAATTAGTGCTTTTACATGTCACATTAGAACAGTGATACATAGAAGCATATCCTTGCTTTTTAATCTGAGAGTTCAGGTTAAGATAAAATAAGCATATTTTATGCGAATATAAACAAATCTCTGTGGTATCTGTTGCAGCAATATTTGTGTCTTGAGGCATATGACATTTTCAATTCAGAACTTCCTTTATGGGGAACAAACAAGCAACAGTAAGATAGAACAAGATAAGCCCTGGATCTGCATAATGCCACAGGTGAACAGTGAAGATAGATGCCATTTTCTCTAATCCAAGAACAGAATTTATTTTCTTAGGACCCATGTCCATTTGGGTTTGCAGTAGATCTGAGACACCATAAAATCTAAAATTTTGCAGAAGAAAACACTAGAAGGTAACCCTTGCTCATTCCTCATAAAGTACTGGCAATTTGCTTTAATGTCTAATTATCTGTTTTATTATTTATTGTAATATCTAATTATCTTACACTGATTTTATTTATTGCATTTAACCTTAACCTTTAAGGAATCCTTTGCAAGAATTTTAAATGGAAGCTTTCAGGTGGAAGCTTTGGTGATTATTTGCATTGGGGCTTCTCAAAAGAAACAATAACCTCACGATTTCTTCCTGAGATCTAGCTTTCTAGACAGAGGCTGAACATACTCCCTCTTGCTGGTCATGGGATGTGCTTTACTAGTTAGCATCACGATTTTCAACAGTGAGCTGCACAACAATGTCACAAATGCACAGGAGATAATTCACTGTAAGGAGAATATTAAGTCTGAATTCCTTTAAAAGGACACATTGTGGTTTTCTCCCAATGAAAGGCAGGCATCTATTAATAGACATACATGTTCTCTGACTGATTATGGAAACAAAGCTGTCTTTTCCATGGTTTGAAAGGAATGGGATTCTCTTCCCCCCAGTTCTTTTTTTCCACTGCTTCTGATGTTCTGTTGTCTTGGTCTACACTTAGAAATATTATCTGCTCTGTGTTTAGGTCCAGTATTGTTCATTGCCTTGCCGTGTCTAAGCATACTCTATGCTAGCATGCAGATACCCTTGTTTATTAAAGATGCTTTATAAGGTTTCTCACTTTGAATAATTGCAAAACTTGGATTTGTCCTCCAGCATTTTGCTGTTTGCCAGAATCTAGTTTGGGCTTATCTATTGTTTGACATGATCACACAAACAACTTCTTTGTGCTCTACCCTCTCACTATCCTCCTAGTTTAATCCCTTTGAAAACTGTTCTTGTTTCAAGTGTTGCAGGTGCTATTTGACTTTCCTTACTTTCCTCTCTTCACTCCAACTCTCCTTTCTTCCCACCTTACAACCAAAGTACCTTTTAGACAGCATTGTACCGTTCATAGATTATTTGTAGGATGTAGAAATCTTGAGAACTCATTTTTAAACAAAACATAATTGATAGCTGAACACTTTAAAGCTGTAACAAGAGGGAAAAAATAAAATGTTCTAGCAAGATGGCTTTTCACTCAGTCAATATTGAATGTTTAATTCTTTTCTGAGCACAAAAAGAAAGCTGCCTTAAAATTTTTTTTTTTAATCTCTCGCTTCTGGCATTTAAACTACTATAGCAGTTTTGTATCACATTTTTAAGCTTTTCTCCAAAAACATGACTAGGATGATTTAGTAAAAAGCCAACTTTCAATTCTCAAGCAATTACGTTATTCCAAAACCTTAAAATTAACAGAAAAAACAAACATCTAAGTCAAAAGCTGTAACATCGTATTTCAACTTTTGGTTAAGCTTACCTCATTTAAGCTGTTAAATTGCTCAGTTGCTTCTTTTGGTGAAATGCATGTGTTCTGATCTATCCTACAAAACAAAACAAGAATGTTCACTTAATAGATTGCTTATCTGTGAAGCAAATATTTAAAACCTTTTATCATGTCTGTACATAAATTTCGAGTTGTGGAATAAAGGTGGTTTACTGAAAAAATATTTCTATCAAAGTTACATCTGTATTTTATGCCTCGTTCAAAACAATAGTGACTTTACTGGAATCCTAAATAATGTATTTAAACTATGAATAAGGTCCTGGAAACTACGACATTAAAATCTGGCATACTTTGCTACAGAGAAAAAGTTCTACAGAAGTATGATCAGCTCCCAATATCTTTTTGAGCTAATGGAATTAAGGCCAAGAGAAAGCTCTAGCATGTGTTCAAATCTAAGCACAGTTTGTCCCACATGCTTTAAGCCAGGAACAAGTGTTTTCCTGTATCGGAGCCATAGAGAATACATCTTTCCTTATTTAAATTTGATAATATTTCAGGCTCCCAATCTTCAACTTTCTGCTTAAGTTCTGTTTTGCAAATTTCACAAAGACCCAAAGGACTCTTATGAGGAGCTGGAAATCCTTTGAGTAAGAGAAATTTTTTAGTAATAGTCACTTTGCAGCCATCAGGTATGTCCATACCTTTGGTTTTCCCTCAGTGTATCGGCGCTTCTCTGCATGGAAAAAGGAAAGGAAGGTCTTGGACCAGCAAGGGGAAAATCTTTTCCGTCAGAGTACAGGTAAAGAGAAAACTGTGCCCCATCCAGGCAGATGTGGTCATGACCTAAGGCTCTACACACCTACCAGCCTTCCAGCTTCAGGATTAGTCAGCTATAAATTCAATCTACCAATGGAAAAAATTGAAGCCTAAAAAAACCTTCCCATGGATTAGGCAAGAAACCCCTGAATAGGCTCATACTGCAGCACTGTCCTTCCCCAAAGCAAACAGATGATTTCCACAGTCAGCTTCAAAGCCTGACATGGGTATGTCACAAGCTGATTTGCAAGAAAGCTGAAGAAAGAAAATTATTGCTGTCTCAGAGAATGAGATTTCTCATTGCTGAAAAGGTATCAATATTTGCTGGCCCCTGTGAGACTCACACGATCAAAAGTAACACAAAATTCAGATTCGTTTGGCCAAATTTATTAATATTTTTCAGCCTATTTTGCTCAGAGTCTTCTAAGCAAAACCAAATAGTTTTAAAAGTCTAGAGACCTCAAAAACAGTGCAGACTGATGCACAGGCCTTTGTTGTAGTTCCTCACATTTATGAGACAGTTAAAGACTGAAATGATAGATATGTCACTTTCTTTACCAGAATAGACATATTGGATATCTACACCAGGGTAAACACTTGACTCCAAACAGGATACAATGCATACAATTCACACAGAAACAAAAATGAGTCATTTAGGTGGTGTACATCTAGCATCAGAATGGGAAGTCTCACAGACCAGCCAGCTTTAACCCCTTCAAGATGCACAGGTACATGATCAGAAGCAAGTGATTTCTGGACACGCTTTAGCAAGGTACTTTGACTGACTGTTGTGCAAGCCCTATCTACATCTCTATGTAGCTCTCTACATATATATGCTTTCTGCCATTTCACCTGAAAATGAATAGCAAATGTTGCCATAATGTGAAGAGAACAGAAAGAAAATGGAATTATGGAAGCAAAAATGTCAATGCTGAACAACTAACTTCTAGATTTTAGGGATCTGAGAGAACTGTAGAAGCCTGCAGAAGAGAGTTAAAGAAAACTAAGAAAAAGCATGGGGTGAATAAAAGGAGTAATTTAATAGAAAAAAAATAAAATATTCATAGTTTGGTTTAATAACATGTAAGAAAGGACCAGCAAGACTACAAACAGCTGGAGAATTAATTCAGTACTGAAAAAAAAAAATAAACTTAGAGTAATTTATTGCACTGAACTAGAGCTAGACATAAAAGAAAAAAAAAAGAAGAAAAGGACAGATGCCAGATTTATACACTTCTGGTATTCATTTGGATGACTCCTTTCAAGGTCAGAATACACAGCAAATGTGAACTCTCCTTAAATGAGAAAACAAAAAACTAAATGCTAGCAGCAGTTCCTACATGTGCAATACAACGTTCTACATAATTCACAGCTGTGTCACTCACACAGTCTGTAGATTAAAAAGTTCAGAACACCCCTGAAGTACCACCTCTCTCTCATTCAGGCTGATGATATTGTCTGATTTTTTAGAATATGTCTTTTAGCAGAAGTCTTGAACTTTGCTGCTTCCTTTTAACTAGAAATATTGGAGTAAGATACTTTGTGTTTGCATTTTTTTGAATCCTGGAGATATTGAAATCATTAAGGTGAATAACCATTTCTGGGAGAAGACCATTTACATAACAGAATGCTGAACTGACCTGACTCTATATAGAAAATTTTGGGGTCTCCTTTTTTGTGTTCACCACGATTAGCTGCTCAGCTAGGCAAGTGCAGGTTATCTGATTGTCACCAGGCAACAAGGGCTTGCAATTTAATAACTATGGGTTGGATCCTACTCACATTAAAAGTCAATCACTAAATATCCATTAACTTCTAAAGCAGCAGGAACAAGCCCTAATTTTCCATCTGTGCTGAGTACATTAAAAGTATTTTAAGCCTTAGCTGAAATTTTGAATAATTGCAGGCAACCCTTATTTTGTATAATTTTCATAATGTAAAACAATGAAAATGGAACTCTTTCCATGGCTACCACTCAAATATATGTTGTACCATATGCTTTATAAAATACGAAAAGCCTGATCTCCCACCCTTCCTGTAGACTCTGTTTTTGGCAGAATTACCCTCTTCTATATGACACAGATGAGAAAGATGCAGCTCAGTAACATACATTTGAAGCTTGTGGACATCACAAAATAAAATCCAAATACTAATTATCATAACAGAGCTCCTACCAAACTGCAAAGGGAAGATCAATTTGCATGAGCAGTATGCTGTTTAAAAAAACAATCAGAACATGCAAATTATTGAATTATGCGTATCGCTTCTAAACTTGCATAAAATTCAAATAAAATCACATAATTTAAAAAACTGAAAAGAATGTTTAAACATAACCTAAGAAAATTCACTCCTTATTTCCCAGACTAAACCCATAAGGGAGTATTACATTCTGTAATTCGCAAGGCTTTAATCCAGTCCAACCCTGGATTACACTAACCCTATCCTCAGGAGACTTGTGCATGTATTCACCACAATGCCACACTTGCTCCATGTCTTAGCCCAATTAATGCATTACTGGTACCAAGATAAATTCTGGCAAGCAAACTGCACACTATATTGTGGGATGAACCCCCCTTTTCCAGATTCACTTTCAGACTATTCTGACCCAGTACTCCTTCCCTGTCTCTAGTCTGGTGATCGCACCACAGGGGTGACCCACCAGGTTAACAGCTCAGAAAGGGTAGTCTCAGGACTGCATCAGAGGACTGATCCAGCCTATCCAGGGGTTACATTACGTGAGTTCACAGAAGGACAGAACCTGCAACCAAAACACCTCAGTGCCAGGAAAACACAAAGGTCCTTTCTGAGACCTCCACAACTGGCAAAAAGTGTTACGAAATTCGGTCACCACCGTAACACAGGGCTGCAGGTGAATGCTTCAAAAACAGGCCTATGACTCCTTATAAAGCAATACAGAACTGTAACAGGCCTCTGGGTGAACATAAAGTGCACTTTTGTGATGAAAGAAATAACACCATTAAGAGCCCAAGGCTGTTTGGATACCTCCTAGGCTACTCCTTGGTCAGTCCCTGAATGCTGGAATAAGCAGCCAGCCAGAGAGCCAGCATACCAGTGCATGTTTCATCAATCATAGCACTTACATCAAGGCTGGCTGTGCATAGCTGTACAGCCACACTTGGTTTTCATTTTATGAGTACCTCTCCCGCTTACCAGGCACAGTCCTTACTTGGGCTACAGTAAGATGCTTTTCCTTTTTTTTTTTTGGTCTCTGCCTTTTTTCCTTTTTTTCTTTCTTTTTGGATTGTTTTCTTTTTTTTTTTTTTTTTTTTTCTGAAGTATATTGCAAGCCAAGAGCTTGTTCAGGGTTTTCCCATGTCTTGATAGAAGAATTATCACAGGAACCAACATTTTTAATATCAAGATTCCTGAAGAAACTGTTCTTAGGAATTGGTCAGTCATTTCCCAGCAAACCAGTGTTTCATCAGCGAGTCCTGGTTTGCTGACAGAGAGCTATTCAAAGACACATATTGGTTTTGATGAATTTTTGCCAGGTCTGAGGCAGGACTCAGAGGGAATCCAGCCAAGTTCTCCCCCTGCTCACCTGGCTGCCTGTGTGGGAGCACAGCCTCGCAAGCTTTGCCTCTCTGTGCAGGTCTGCCGTATGGCATGAGGACATCAGCAGCTCTGCAGCTTCCCTACTTCCTCCCACACATCCCTGAGTTGTAGCTACTCAGCAGAAACCATAGAAAATACAAGAGTCCCCACCTGAACTACCCTCTCAAAAGCTGCTTGCCTTGAAAGCTTAAATACTAAAAGCCTCACGAGAGCTTGGTCTCCCACAACGGAGCACAGAAACCCTGAGAGACTCTGGCTGAGCCCAAGATCCAGGGCAGCCTGCTCTTGGCATTTCCAGTTTTCCTGACGAAACGTCTGACAGAACCTGCAGCCTCTGCAAAAATTAGACACCAATCAAGGGATCAGCTGATTCCTGCTAAACTAAACCACTCTACTCCCATTTTATTTGGGGGATAGAGAAGAGGGAGAACTTTCAAAGACTTTTTCCTTGGCACAAAATTTAACCCCAAAGTGTAATTCCAACAATGACTTGGAATGCAGCCTTCTGTGAAACACTGGCATTCCCACTGCTCAGGAGACCCATGTTTGAGCCCACTCTCTGCGTACAGGCATCTGAAGAAAACATCATCCTCTATTTAGGTAACTGCGTACCCAGCTCTGCAATCCACATCAGCTTTGCTGATTGCCTTTGAGAAGGCAATCGGTAAAAGCAGCTTTTGGCAATCATCTGTATTGTTCCACACTGGCTTTCCTATTCTCTGTTAAAAAATGGCAATTCTTTTTATTTGTTCCTGGGGCCTGCATATAACTTTTACCTCCCAAAGGTGCAGATTATAGTACAGTCATACCCAAATCCAGCTACACACAATGTCTAGAGCAGTATTCAATGTAATCACTTGCAATAGTATTAGAAATTCATGTTCTTGTAATAAAATGTAAATGTTTCTTTCCTGCAGATGGCATTTCACATTCTAAATTGATGCTAATGTTCATAAATCATGCATGATACAAACCTTTAAAATTAAAATTCTTAATTTACAGATCATATATAATTTAGCCAAGAAAAAGAGAGTATTCCCTCATTCTTCTGACTGCAATCTTTTTACAACGTGTACTTTTCCATTTCCCTCAGATCCTACTAAAACTTTTCTTTCACTGTTTCAGTGGTTATCATATAGTGAAAATAAATACACATACTCCCCCCCCAAAAAACCCACAATCGTAGAATCATAGAATAGTTAATCAACATATATACTTCTAAGTTGTATTTTTGTAGATTGTTTCTCTTGTATTGCCTGTTTTTTTCTGTCACATACCTGTGTATGAATACCCCTTGTTAGGTTACCCTGAATTTAGACTGCTCTGCTTAACAGGGACTATACTGAAAAGTTTTTCATATCTCAGCAATTTTTGATCCATATTTAGGCAAATTAAAACTATTGCGGTTTTAGCTGCTCCATACTCACTAGAACAGTTCCTTTAAAAATTCTGCACAGTCCAGAGGCATTTAGAACCTGAAACTCCAGTAAGATTAATGATAGAGCTACAGAAGCCTGTGGAAACTGAATTAGAGCAGAAGTAACAAGCCACACTAGAAACAATTGACCTTGCTGCTTAGTATGAGACAAATCCTTCTTCTCCTACCCTCCACACATACGTCTATGACTGTATCAAGTGGCACCCTTGTAGCAGTGTGACCTCTCCTTTTCTCCAAAAGACCAGACAGGTTTTGGTCTATGACCTAGGGACCTATGCAGATGTATTGCTAATTTTAGCAGTAACCTTGCAAAAACAGGGTGGAAGATGGTAAAACACAAGTTTTGTGAGGCTAGCAGATGTGTTCTGTCAAAATCTAGCTATGGTTGTTGTCTGCTGCCAAGGCTGAATACTTAACCTTTGACATGTGCTAGAGCAGGAAAGGCAGAAAACAAGGCAAGGCATCACACTCTGGCAGCTATGTTTCACAGCCTGTTTTATGAGCCAGTTCTGTTCTGATGTAGCAGACAGAGAAGTACATGAGCTGAGATATGTGCATGTAATTGCTCTGGCCCTATCACAGCTGACTGACAGCAGATGGCTGGGGCTAGCTGCTGGTGACCCTTAAAAGGAGTCACCAGACACAGACACCCTCAAACTGAAAGAGGTAGCTTCAACATATGTGATTCAAACTTCCCTGCCCCAGCTGGGTGGTGGGAATGTTTTTTCCAAAGACAGTTAATGCATTTAAAGTAAACAAAGAGTGTGTGGAAGGCCAAGGGCCATGCATTAATGCTTTTCTACTCCAAGTTCCTTACTTAAGAGAAAAATCTCCTCTGTTTTGTTGTAATATAAACAAATTAAGACATGGGCAAAGTTGAAATTTGATCATTAATTGCTGCTCATAGCATGATAACTTCAGGTAAATTTAACAAATTTAGCACTTGTGGACAGCAGGCTTCCTAAAGAACTACCCCTGGTTTTAAATGGAAATGAATGGCATAATGAACAATGGTTTAAAACCAGGAAATCTAAAAAGGCCAAACTGTTGGAATGGAGAGGGAAACTTTACTGTGGTTCATTTTATTCAGGCATACTCTACTTCTTGTCTTTAAAGTACATATTTATTTAATCATGTTCCTTTCATCAATCAAAATTAACCAATGTTATTTCATTACCTACCCATACACAGACCTCTTACCAGCAAAGCCACTAGGTAGGTCTGACTCACTGATACCAAACTCACTACGCCCCTCTCTACAAGAAATCCATGTGATTTTTTCCTACCATGAAAAATGCCAGAAAAATAGAAAGCAGGTTTGCTTGGCTGGGTCTAACTAGAAACACTCAGAGATGCAGTGTTTCAACTGCACATACAAGCACTGTAGGGTGGAAAGGTTCTTTGTGAAAGCTAATTAAGTACTTGGTCATTCTGCTAAAACTTCCTTTGGGAGCGCAAATTGATATCATTTACCACATCTCCTACTAAAAGCTGTAGTGAAGGCAACCAGTTCATTTCATATAAAGCACTAAACTGCCACTGGATGGCAGCTGTCACTACTAACCTGATTCTGACTTGAAACAGGCCTTGAAGGCAACTAATTTTGCAGGTCAAATAGTTGTGCCCATACCCACTGAGCATTCCTGGGATACACAGCTGCTGCTCCAGGGCCCCTGCCACCCAGCATGAAGTCTGTCATGCACCTCAAAACAGAGTACAGGCCTGGCTCACCTGCCTGAAACATTATGTGCACAGCAAAGCAGGGCCAAACCAGCACTGGAGAATGGGAAATGGGTAAAGTGGTTCCCCAAAACCTGACGGTTGTGAAGAGCATGATCCCAGACACACTTGCAGGTTGGCAGAGAACAGATTCAGAGCAGCCCTGCAGAGAAGGACTTGGGATTCTTGGTGGATGAGAAACTTAACATGAGCCGGCAGTGTGCACTCACAGCCCAGAAAGCCAACCTATCGTGAGCTGCATCAAAAGGAGTGTGACCAGCAGGTCGAGGGAGGGGATCCTGCCCCTCTACTCTGCTCTCATGAGACCTCACTTGGAGTATTGTGTGCAGTTCTGGTGTCCTCGATATAAAAAGGACATGGAACTGTGGAACAAGTACAGAGGAGGGCCATAAGGATGATCATGGGACTGGAGCACCTCCCATATGAAGATAGGATGAGAAAGTTGGGGCTGTTGAGCCTGGAGAAGAG
>JAOEHY010017578.1:5246-18479 GCA_025447955.1 Psilopsiagon aurifrons
GCTTCCTCCCGGCTTCCCCTCCTCCCTGGCAGAGCATGAGGCTCAGAAAGTCCTTGGTCAGACTAAACATTTGAGCATAACTAAAAACATCGGTGTTATCAGCGCTGTTCCCAGGCCAAAAGACAAAACCGCAGCACTGCACCAGGTACTAAGAAGGAGAAAAGTGACTGCTACTGCTGAACCCAGGACAGGGTCCAATATTAAGGGAAAAATAACTTAAAATTGCTATTCCATTATTCATAGCATTCTTTGTTTTCCTGATGAAACTCAAATGGGTAGTTACAGGAAAAAGTGATGTTAGTGACATCCTGTTTTCTTTAATTGTGTTAAGTGCAAATAAGTGCTGTAGGTAAGTGCTTTATCTCCTAGGTTAAAAAAAAAAATAACAAGATATGAGTATAAAAATAACATTTTTTGTCACTTTTTAAATGATAATTGCTAAATCAATAGCTCAGACAGATTTGACCGTTCTTTTTTATATTAGTAACAGTCCAAAATTCAGTGGCCATGCTAAATGTGAACAGACTCCTTTTTCAGTATCGGGGTATATATGGCTGTTAGGGAATTACAGAAAGGAGCATATGGAAAATGAGTGTTTGTTTATTGTTCTAAAAAGTTTTGAAGACAAACTAAGTCAGTAATCCAAAGGGAGCTACTGGTTTTCTGTGTCCCAGCTTGATGAAGCAGTGCTGCCTAATGGTCGAATTAGACTAATGAAGGAAAGTAAGACTGAAGGATTTACTTAGAAGACTTGGTTCTTGCAGCTTGGAAAATATTTATATTGAGTTCTTTTGAAGTCTTTATTGAGGGTGTTTTTGGATTTTGCAGGAAATGTGTTGTAGTAAGCTTTTAACTTCCATTTTTATTTTGCTCCCGTCACCCTTATGCCACCAGTCACACTTCTGACTTCCATTCCCTTCAGTGGACTTTCCTTGGTTTCAAGCCATCATTATCTTTTAGGGTAGAATTATATCACTCTCCTGTTCTCAATGAACTTGTGTGAATGAATGCTTCTTAGACCAGCTGTGTTAGTAGGTGTGTGTGCCTCTGTTAATCTAACCTGAAATTTGTGCTGTGGTATTTAGTAACCAAAATAGTTCAGGAGAGACGGAAACTTCATGGAGAGAAACAGAGCTGAAACGATAAAACTTTTCTTGCGTTTAGCTTACTATGTAAATATCCACTTACATAATTTTCAGAATTAGTATCTAATCACTGTTCAGTACTTTTGGCTGCAGCTGCTGTTGTTTGATGACTGCTGGTATGTAAGAATCCTGGTCACTTAATGGTCTGTGTTGAGGAGCCATTGAAAGGTGTCACAGGTCCTGTGTGGCCACTTCCTCAAGTGTTTGAGGTGTGAGAGTGTAACAGTGGTGGGCTGAAGGGAGTCAGATTTTCTCAGGAAGTGAATGGGGTTAGGAGGCATAGTTCCCTTTTGGCTGTTCTTTCAGCTGCCCTGTTAAATTAATGCAGTGTTAGACCTATACTGGGTATTCCATTTTCTCATGTAACTTAAGCAGTCGTCTCAATAAATAAGTCATGTATTGTATCAGATTTCTCAAAATTATATATATTGTAGTATTTTTAGACTGTTACGTAGCAGTTGTTCATCAGCTACATATGTGGAAATTCAAGATCCTGGGAATAATGTCTCAACTGTATTTTGCATGGTTTGTGTGTTTTCAGCTTATTTATTTGAAAATTACATCTCTGCTGTTTCCAACTTCTGACTTCTGGCATCCAATTGTAACACCTGCTTTTACGTACATGAGTCAGCTACTTACTAAGGTATGTCTGTGATGTTGCATCTCAGTATATAACTTCATTTCCTTGTTTCTTCTAGAATTCCAAATATAGTGCTAGTGCTAATGTATGTATTGGGTATGTACTGAAAAGGTAGCTTTGTTTTTGGTGTAGTCACAGATAGTAATTGGAAGAAAAAGGGAATAGGGAAGTCCCCTTGCGGAGTAAAGTCTAACTGACAAAACCATATCTAATCATTTTTTCAAGCTGTCACACAGAATCCCTTATATGGCAAATTATGCAGGACTAATAGAACAGACTGAATACAGTCTGAAATCATTCATTAGTGGTTTTTCTTCCATATATTGCTTTTGTTCCTACTTCAGAAAGATATTTACTTAAAAATTGGCAGTTTTCTTTGAAAATTTACCAAAGCGTATTGCAGTGCAGTTAGAATATGTTCTTATTTTTCTGTCCAAATACCCTGTTTCTATCTGTTGCTGTCAGAAATCCAAGTTGCTCTGAGCCTTACATTTTCTTGGTTCATTTCTGAAGAACTTATTGTTTGTTGTTTAGCACCTTCTAGTGGTTAAACCAGTTCTGCCAGACTTTTTACTCAGTTCTGTGTATGCTCTTTAGTGAGGGCAAGGGAAAGCCAATATGCTTTTCATTTTAAGTCCCAGAGGTGTAATTTTACATATTTTATGACGTATACAGCTTATTTAATATTTCTGCTTTTTGGGAGATTCTGTATTTTTGATGAATAGACTTCTAATGACAAATATTTTGTGCCTTTTTTTATTTCTCTTTTAGTGTCGCATCACAACATTGCAAGATGTTATTAAAGGGCTATTTATATGCTGTTTGTTCCTGGAATATGTATCTCTCTCCAGAAGATTTGTACCAGAACTCATCAATTTTCTTCTTGGAGTGCTTCACATATCTCTACCCAAAAAACAGGCCCAGGGTAAGTTTGTTCAGAGTAAATGAGTAATAGTCTTAAGTCAGTAAAAGTGTTTCATACAGAATTTATTGTTTTGAACAACAGACCAAAATAATCTGCTATGTTAGCCATACTCAACCTTGGGCATCTTATTACAGACTAGATCCTCTGATGGTGTTGGCAGGAAGGAAACAACTGGAATTAGTAAAGGAAATGAAGTCATGTTGGCCACAGTGCTGTATTTTTATAATGTTGTTCCGAATAAACTGTGTAATTGGGCTATACTCTGAAATTCAGTTTCCAGTAGATTCCCACTGTGTACCCTGGATCTTCACGGTGAGCCAGCAGCTAATGCTGCAGGTACCCTCCCTCTTCAGCTAGTAGCTATATCAGGGAGAAATGAGAGAAAATAGATCACAAAGTTGGTATTTTTCTTTTTTTCTTTATTTGACATGGCTTTGTTGTAGTGGGCAGCTATCCCCACAGACGGGATTAGTCTGTGCTTTAATGTAACTGTACACTTAGTAACTTGCATAGACAACAGGAAGAATAAAACTTATCTTTTCATCCGATCCATAGGCTAGCAAATAATTTTTATTTGTGAGTCTTCCTCTTTCTTCAACCTTTTCTTTTGGATTTGTTTCTAGCTTTGAAGTTCTTCTAAATCTAGGTCTTCTTTTGTTGACAAGTTGAGTGACAATAATTCACTTAATGGGAGCTTTGGCAGAGCACAGTAACTAATTCATGTGTTAGTATCTCTGTCTGGGTCACTCTGAGTCACTTAGCATGCGGGAAGAGACTGCCAACAGGATATTCTCAAGTGAAAAATTCACTGATTTGTTGGCAAGCTCTCAAGACATCTGGGACTTAATGAACTACAGGCTCTATATGAATATGCTTGTCACTCTTGATAAGACACCCGAAGAGTCTCTGTTTTCTCGGCAGTCCTCAGTCTGATGAGGAATGTTCAGCTTCTGTTGCTGCAGTGTTCCAGTACATCTTCAGTAGTACTGAGTGGTTGTCTTGCAGTTCCCCTTTCCTCTTCCAGTTTAGGATTTTTGTGCCTTTTCATGTTGGAGTGTTTTTTCTTTTGAATTCTTAAGTTACTAACAGCCCCTTTTCTCATCAAGCCTGGCACTGCAGTTTCACCTTTATTAGCTTTGTATGGCTGTACCCTACAGACTTTCTCCCAGCTGCTTCTTACAGCTTAGCAGTTTCCTCTGAAGTGTGAGCCAAGGTTACACAGCTGGGCTGCATCAGAGCTGAGCCCTGGATTCTCAGAACACCAACAGCTGAACTCTTAGAAGGAGGTGGGAAGAGGTTATGGAGTGGGTGGGTTACATAGTACTTAAAGTATTTTCTCCTGAGTGTACTGCTCTCTTAGGAATGTTTGATCTACAAAAGGGTTTTGATACAGTCAAAATACAGGATTCTGAAAAATCGGGTAAGAAACTATTTTAAAGGTGGAAGGAGTGAGAAGGAATTGTCATTGTTCATAGCCTCAGCTAATGGAATTGTTAATGAGATTTGCTACACTCAAAAGTAAAGCAGGTAATAAAACTTGCCTATCTTGGTTGCTGATCTTACATATGTGTGTGTCATAATCTCACATCTTTTGTTCTTAAACCTTATGAATCTCTATTCAAACCTACAGACTTCTGGCTTGTGTGTAAAGAGCTGTGTACAGGTTCTGAAGCACGTAAAAATCTTAACTTTCAGTTTGAATTTGAGGTAGGTTCCATTGCAAGCTTGCAGGACATTAGGAAAACAAAGAAGTTTGAAACAAAAGTCCAGTAGAGACTGCAAGTGGTTTTCTCCCTTAGCCATGAAATTCCTCAGATGCTTCTTTCATGTTACTCTCTAAGTAGTGTTTCACAGAGCAGTTTATGATCAGAAGCACTGTGATTCTTAAGCATTTTCTGTATGCTCTGCCCCAGTACCTATTCTGTGTTTCCTGCTTTTCTTGTTTTAAAACTACCTAGATGGAGTGGGAGAGGACTCGGTGGCATATATTGGAGGGGCCCTGCTAGACCAGGTTGCTGAAAGCTGCATTCAACCTGGCAGTGAACACTTCCAGGTGTTTCCTGGATCCTCAGCTGGATAACCTGTTCCAGTGTCTCACTACCCTCATAGGGAAGAATTTTTTCCTTATGTCTAATGTAAACCTCCCCTCTTTCAGCTTAAGCCATTCCCCCTTGTCCTGTCACTACATGCCCTTGTCAAAAGTCCCTTCCCAGCTTTCTTAAAGGCCCCCTTAGGAAACTGGAAGCTGCTCTAAGGTCTCCCTGGAGCTTTCTCTTCTCTAGGCTGAACTGCAGGTCTCAGCCTGTCCTTGTGTGGATGGTGCTCTGGGCACCTGATCATCTTCTATGATAATGTCCATGCTCTAGTGTTTTCTATTATTAGAGTAACATGATACTAGTAAAGTATTCTTTAAGGCAGTATGATTAAAAATGTAGAAACAGTTGTTGGTTTTCTTCCTTCAGAAAGAATGGTTAGAATTCATCTTTTTTAATAGTTATTGTTCTTGTTTTTTAGGCTATACTCTTGTGCATCCATTTACACCAGCAGGGAAAAATTCAGAACTGCTTTTGGTATGTGATAAGAAGGATCTGGAAAGTTGGCAGAAGCTTAAGCTGCCACTGAGTATTGTGAATAAATTAAAGGAAACCAGCAGAACGGAAATTAATCATATCAGGTATGTAGGAAATGTGAACAGAAGATACATCAGATCATCTTTTGGGTCGTCTTAAAGACAGTGCTCCTTAGGAGTGAAAACAGAAGTAGTGAGTTGTTCTGGTTTATTTTTAAGATGCTATTCTGTAGCATATGAAATTGCTAATCTTTTCCAGAATGTTTTGCAGAGCACTTGTTGGAGTGCATAGACCTTCCATTTCTCTTTGGTAGAGCTGTGAACTGGTGATGATGTAGAGTTAGAAGAGGTGCTAAGTACTTTGAACTGTCAGCTCTTCAAGCAGGAAATAACTGTATTAATATATAAACAGTGTTAGAAAGTGTTAGTTAAGTAACAGCACACTGAAGTTAGGAAAGACCATAATTAAACATGTTAATTAAGGCTGTATTCAGCCTCATTTTCCACCGTGCACATGTTATAGTGTAACTTACTTCAGAGATGAGTAAGCATTTTGTTATGAAGTGGAGAAAGAGACTCCATACCCAGAATGACTGATTCTGTTTCCATTATGTTTTAGAACTTCAGAACAGTACCAGAACACTTTTAGAACTGGTATAGAAACTTGTTACTCCACATCAGCTGCAAAGACATAATAGCAGCTTGCACTCTGTGCACTGATACAAAGCTTTGTTGCTGATGGATTTCTTTGGTATTTGCTTAGGAGAGTGAAATTTTGAGTCTGAATTAACTGCTAGGAACAGCCTTGTAATTGGTTCTTTCAGCCAGTCGTAATAATAGATGCAGCTAACATTCCCAAATTCAGTTAACTTAATCTTATTTGAAAATCCACTAGTTTTTTGGAAATGAGGTTGTTAATTCTTTTGTGCATTAACAGGTTGTCATGTCTAGCCCTGTGTTTTGACCTTATTAAAAGATGCACAGCTCTGTATGAGTCTTTACCATCATTTCATGAAATTATGCATCCTGTGAAAATTCTTCTTACACAGTATGTGCCAGTGAATGAATATCCTGAAAAATTGCAGGTATGTGTTCCTCAAGAATTAAATAATTGATGTTTGATAAATTCAGTGATTTTCTTCTGTGCTTGGAGAAACAAAAATCAAGTATAAGCAGTGAGATTTATTTTTTTTCAAGGGTCAGGCATCTGCCTTTTGTGCTCTTCAAAAATCATAGTGATGTTTCTGTGAAATACAGAAGAGCAGAGAATCATAGCATCACAGAATGGTTTGGGTTGGAAAGGACCTTAAGATCATCCAGTTCCAACCCCCCTGCCGTGGGCAGGGACTCCTCACACTGGACCATGTTGCTTCAGGCTCTGTCCAACCTGGCCTTGAACACTGCCAGGGATGGAGCATTCACCACTTCTTTGGGCAACCTGTTCCAATGCCTCATCACCCTCACAGTGAAGAACTTGTTTATATCTAACCTGAACTTCCCCTGTTTAAGTTTTAACCCATTATCCCTTGTCCTATTGCTACAGTAAAGGTATTTTTTCGTTGTGTATCTTGTCTTGCTCCTCTAATTGAAGAGAACATCACTTGGCTTGTAATAAAAGTATCATTCCGTGAGTGACTTAATTTATAAGAACAGTAGTCTGGTTATGCAGTTACGCTTGTGCTTTTGTAATGAATCTGTATGATCTTGGTACAGCCAAATAGGTGCATTAAATTGATGAGGTAATCAGAAAACCTAACATAAAGATGCCTAGTCAGCTACCTTGAAATGGGACAATTGTGTGTCTTCTAACAATGAGGTTCCAATTTTTAATCTGTCTGTTCTGAACGTATCAGAATTGTCCTTCTCAAAGAGGCATCATGGGTTATCCTTAGAGAATGTGTAATTCAAATGATGCAAAATGGCATGTATTTTTTGCTATCAAAATAAATAAAATGGGAATAACTCTTAAACTAACCCTGAAAGGCAGCTGGAGTTAGGCTGGCTTTAGTCTTGCTTCCTTCTCTGGTAAGTAAAACTACCTACAAATATTTCTTATTGTCTGTGATACCATCTTAATAGACTTCCAAAATGTTTAACAGTTATCCAGCCCGGGAAGCTTACAGAATTTTAGTGTTAGCAATGTCCTAATGAATAGCAGTGGCTTTACCCTAAAAAAGAACCTATGGGGAGAACAATTTACAGTAGTTCGTCTCTTTGATAAGCTTTTAAAATTTGAATTTGATTTGCGTTTTCAGGAATGGTACCACAGTGCTCTGAAAGAGCTGGAGAGCAAAGTAAAACACTACACCCCACTGATATGTGAGAAAAGGAAGCCAGTGCCATTGAAACAGTATACACCTAAAATTATGAAAGTGTAAGTAAAGCAATACTTGGTGCAAAGGGAAGGTATGTTTAAATGTTCAGACTTCCGGCAAGCCTGAAGGATTTGGAAAAGAGGACCTGAAACAGATAACTGGGGTTTTTTTCCACTAAATTTTTCTGCACAGATCTCAAGGGAATAATTATTTGGGTGGTAGGGAGGGAAAGATAAAGGAAGTACACTTTTATCCCCGAGTAACTGATCAGACTTTTTCTGCGGAATTCATCTGCAGAGGTCTGAAAAAAACTTAAAATATATTGGGAGATTCCAGTTTTCTCCAGTCATCTTTCATTTTTCTATGGTAGTTTTTTTAGTCTCTTCAAAATACAGGGTCTGTAGGGTGATTGAAGTGTAAATGTTACGTGCTTGTCCTTTGCATGATGGTGACGTGCAGTTAGAAGGTCTGGTGACTTTTCCAATGTGGTTGTTGGGCAGCTCCTTATTTTTGCAAGTTAATACTATAATAGGCAGGAATTAAAATGCTGAGCTAGTATCATAGAGAAACTCCTTCAAAACATGAGAAAGTTGGGTTTGTTAAGGTGTTTTGTGCTCACACATATGTTCTCTTTTCAGTTTGGAGTTCGGAAGAAAGCAGGGAGGCAGCAAGCAGGAGCAAGAAAGAAAGCAGTTGATTCGCAAGCATAAACGTGAACTGAAAGGAGCCATTCGTGAGATTCGGAAAGATAACCAGTTTCTGGCTAGAATGCAGCTCTCAGAAATCATGGAGAGGTAATGAAGCCTTTGTTCCAGCACCGGTTTGGAGGTTCTTCTACTCTGTGTTCATTTCTTTCCTGTGTGCCAAGGCAATAATGATCAACCACACTGAAATAAATGTAATCTGACAATTTGGGGAAAGCAAAACATTTTCAATAGTTATGGTTTAATGAGTTTTCAACTTTGCAGTTTCATTTCTGTAGTTCAAGAATATACAGATTTTTTTCTAATGTTTTTATTTTAAAGTGTGTGGGAGTGAAATCTACGAGTTGGGGGGCTTTTTATAATTACTCTTGTTTTCCCTAATAGAATCTTTCTGAAATGTTTTGTATGTTGATTGTTTGCTTTGCAGAGATGCAGCCAGAAAAAGAAAAGTGAAAGAACTTCTTGGTAGCCTTTCTACACAGGAAGGTGAATGGAAAGCACTGAAAAGGAAAAAAGGGAAGAATTAATTGGGACTACAGCAGGAAACTGATTTTACCGCCTTATAAAATAGCCCAGTCCTGTGGCTTTTGAACAGATTTTAATTGCATTCTTTGGATGCATTCCTTTTGAGGAGAAAACATCATCAGATTTGTCTGAAAAAGTGAATCTGCATGTTGGAAAAATATACAGGTTTTCATAAGGGAAATAAAATATCACTTCTGTATGTGGTATACTTCTGTTTATTTTAATAATAGAGAATATTTTAATGAATACTCAGAATTGAGGTGTGTGAGACCAGGTTTTAGTCTAACTTGAATTAAACATGCACGAAGTTGTACAGCAGAAACCTTTTGTTATCTTTTCTAGTATTGAACAACGGCAGGCAGCTCTCACTGGTGTATTTGCAGTTTAAGCAGTTAACGTTTTAATTCGTAGCATTAGGACATTCTAATTCATGTATTCAGTGGAGTAATGTAACTGGCTTTCAAGTACAAGTCGTTTGTTAAAGCTGTAGGTCCATTCATCTCTTCAGGAGGTTTTGAATTGAGCATAGCTCTGGGATTCTTAATATATAATTAAGAATTAATAATCTTATTAATAATAGGGTGGTTAACTAGGATTCCTGAGTGTATTCATAGCTGTCTGAAGTGGACAGTGAAATCCTGTCAGTAAATCTGATTTAACAGTTAGGCATGCTCTTTCAGACTGATTTAAAATGCTTCTTCATTCTGTTTGTTTTCAAATGAGACTTGAATGGAATGGAAGCAGGACAAAAACTTGAAGGGGATGAGTTGAAACATTTAAGGCTTTACATTGAAACTAATGACAAAACTATCTTTGAAAGTTAAGTCTTGTTAAATGTTTGTGTATGTTAAGAGAAATGCACTTTGTTTGGAGGGCTTTCATTGAATCTTAGTGTGCTAGTAGCAGTGAAAGTAATGTGTGATTATCATCAGCATTTTTTGCTTACAAAACCAGTCGTATTGAGTGTTAAAATAGGGTGGATACTAAGTGCACATGGGGGAGATACTCCTGTCACATAAAAGTTAGTAAGACTGAAATAAAACCATTCACACTTCTGAGATCTATTTTAAGTTAACCTTTCCAAAATCAGTAACTTGAACTCCAAAATCTGAAACTTGAAAGGTATCTCAGAAGGTTAGTTATACCTCCTGGTCTATTTCCATTTGACACAGTATGGACTTTTTACTTAAAAGAATATATAAAAAGAAAAAACCCACCAAACAAAACCCAAAAACCAAACAAACAACAAAACAAAACACAACAAACCCAAAGCCAGACAAAACTTTTTATACATTCAAGCCAAGAACTTCAGATTGCAATAATGAGGAAGGAGCAACTTCCTATTTCATGCTATAAATCAGCACTTTCAGTTCAGGGTTTTAGCCTCAGTATTATTTCTCCTTTGCACAAATAAACTTTCAAAAAAGTATTATTGTTTATTTATCTGACTTTATTTTTCCAATAGCAAGTAGCTTCAGAGGATTTACCCAGCAGGGTATTAAAATCACAGAGAGGCTGACAGCTACACTTTGATCCTGGGGCAGTGATTTTTGATACCACTTGCAGCTGCTTGTTATTCCTCAGTAAGGGAGGTAAGAAAAAAATAAGGGAGAGACACAAGTAAAATGGGATGATAGTGTTTGAGGAACAAGAGAATGAACCGGAATTTTTGCAATGCTGATGAACAAAGATAAAGGACAGGAAAACTTAACATACCTGTTTAGGAATGCCAGACTGAAAATCATGTGGAATGAAAGTTGCTGCAGGCACTTGAACAAATTGTATTGTCAATACTTAAAATCAGATCTAATATTATAAGCCTGCTACTAACTGATGCATAACGTAGAGTATTTAACATGACTGGGAAAGCAGGACTACCTAGTTTGCCTTGGCTTAATATGGTCCAATAGTTTTGCTATTGCCTAACTACTGTAGTAGCTACCATAGTAGCTAGGCAGTGGTGGTGCTCTCATATTGTAGAAGGTGGTAGGGAGGTCTGAACATTTGGGCTACAAAGGACTTCGACAAGCTTAGAGTCGGCAAACCCTTTCTCATAGAGTTTCTTAAACACAATCATACTCATTATTATTCTCTTTGTCTCTGTTGCTCTTAAACCAGAAATTGTTATAACAGGCCTTTTGACACAGCTGTTAGCAATTATAAATCTGTTGTTACTTAGTGAAAAAGAAACCATTCTGTAACAAAATCAAGTCATCAGACACGAGAAAAGGGAAATTACTGTTTTGCATTTAATTCAGGTAATTACCTGTCAACTCCAGCTGTCCCAGAGAATAGCTATTCTGAATATAAATACTGTAAATAATAGGGTAACAGTAAAACTGTTCACCTAGAAATAGCATAAATTGCTTTATTTATGGCAGCATGAAAAGCTTCCTTGTTTGTTTGGTTTTCTGGTTGTCAGCTGAAGGCTTGTGTGAATTGTGATATTCTCAGTCATGCCTTGCAGAAGTTATCACCTACCCTGGTGTAACTGTATTCTGTGTAAGACATCTCTTTTTGCCATCAGCTTCTGCTACACGGAGGTAGTGAGGCTGCTCCTAAGCTCGGCAGGTGGGGTTTGGTGTGAAGCAGAAACAGCTCTGCTGGGCAGAGGCTGGTGTTTCTGATCTGCAGCTTGTTCAGCCATGGGACCTGGCAGGGCTGCTTTCCTCCTAATGTGCCTTCTGGGCATTTGGAGACGAGAAACAAAAGCTGTGACATAAAACATTTGGCAGTTTTATCATAACTTTGGGACTGTAAGCTGTTACATATTGAAGGGGCCAAAACCTTCCCAGAAGTGGGCTGCTTTTGGTCTCTGTCACCTAAGCTAAGTGGGTACGTTCTCAGCCCTAAACTTATTGGCTATGCCGTTTGCATAGTTAAAATGACTGGTTATTTGTAATGGGTTACTTGAATAAAAACCCAAGACTGACATAAAAAAATCAGTATTAATAAATGTAGTCCAAACCAAAAATTTAAGTTACTATACTATTTATAAAACCTGCAAGGTTTTGGACTGGTCTTCCACAGGTGTGGGGTAGGCAGTGACCTATCTATCTAGTTTTAGAAATAGTGCAGTGTGTTTACATGCAGGACTGTATGACATGCTTGACTAGTAACAGCTCAGTGATCTGCAAAAGCTTTAAGGTAGTGGGTTTAACAACAGGAAAAGTTGGGGGGTTTTGATTTATTTTTTATTCTTTTGTAAATGCATCTGAATTCAGATGGTGCCTGGTCAGTTACACACAGTAATTCAGAGCCAGAAGAACATACCTACATATATTTTCCAGACATTAAATGGAGCACCTCAGAGCAGAAGTTTGCTTCTGAGTCAGCAGTGATCCTTGCATAATTGTTTGGATTTCAGAGTAACTGCCATACTTACCAAATTCCTTTTCCCAGACCAAACTGAGGACATAAAATGCTTGGGTAAATGTAAGAGTAGCAGCTTGCTATTTGATCTAACTGACATGTTAATCCTGACGTTACATTAGATAAGCTTCTTGAGAATCCCTGACAGATGTCACTGGTGCAGGACAACTTCTCGTCTGAGAGCTAATAACTATAAACCCACACCACCGATGGGATGGCATTACTCTGAAGGGAACCAGAAGGCCGTTCAGCACCCGTATTCCTTTGTTTTGAACACTTTGTTGGCAGATCCTTGCGCATTTAAGACTATGAAGATACATGTGCTTAGCCCACTTTTAACCATATGCCATGTTTTAATGAGGCAGCTCAGACACAAGACATGGTTGGACAAATGAACAATGCTGGACAGTGCTATCAATATCAAATCTTTCCATGTTCTCTATGCTAAAATAATTACTGTTTTAAGGGAGCAGTTTTATTGCACCTTTCGCATCTGCCTTCCTCTGTCAAATTCCAGGAAATACCCATTTATCCAACCTACACCTAACTGCTGCTGGAACGTGGCTATGTAGCAACTAACAAAGGAAGATACCTCTGTTCTGGGAACGGATTTTTCACTGTAGTCTAGCGCTAGAAGCAGCGCTGGTCGGAGGTACAAGATACCCACTTAAACTGCTAATCCACGAGGAGCGGGGCTCTGCTGACGAAGCACGTCCCTCGGTCTGGCGTTTATGCCCCCTCAGCCCCGAGCAACTGCGGCTTCCCGCCTCGCCGAGGGGAGCCCCCCTACGAGGGGATGACGGCGGCAGCTCCAGGGGCACCCTCGGAGGCGGCGCGGGGCGGCGGCAGCGGCACAGTCCCGGCCGGAAGAGGAAGGCCGCCGGTGCGCTGCGGGGAGCTGGGGAGGAGCCGCCACCGCCCGCCCGCAGCATCCCCGAGGGACGGCTTCTTGGCAGGCAGCGGGGACCCGCCCGCTCGCTGCTGCGGGCCCAGCCCCCTGGGGAGCGGTAGGTGTGCGGCGGAGAGGGGGGAGTGAGC
>JAOEHY010017580.1:0-28118 GCA_025447955.1 Psilopsiagon aurifrons
ACTGGGAGGGCATGCTGAAGGCTTCTACAAGCTACCTCCATGAATACGCAGTACCACCCAGGCAGCTTTGCTTTCCCATTATGATACAGAAGGAAAGATATTGCCATCTGAATGACACGTTGCCAGCGTCAGCTTGGGCAAAGCTGTAATTATCCAGAAGGGAAAAATTATACCAACTACGACATGCACTCAAGGGAGATGAAGTTAAGATGTATTTCAGCCATTGGCATGGGAAAGTCTCCACCTGCTGATGTGAGACCCTCACCTTTAGCTGACAGTTTCAGAGGAGGCAATGGAGAGCAAAAGCATCCCAAGCATCCTGAGCCACTGTGCCCTAACTGCGGGGGAACATATACAGAGGCAGAGAGTAGCCCTCAAAGCTCAAGGCAACATCTGGCTCAGCTCCGTCCTCTGCTGCAAAATAGCCACTAAACCTACAACTTCTACTTAGAACTAGATCTTTAATGTCCCTTCCAACCCAAACCACTCTGATCCTGACAACTGCGGGTGAGATGCAGAGCACCACCTGCTACACATACAGGATTTTTCCTGCCAGCATCCTCTCCTCACTAACACACTGCCATGGCGCAGACCCTTCAACTCCTACCCTAAATTCAGAGGAGTAGAATTTGCCTTTAGGCACAGCCCAGGACTATTGCATGCTTTAAATTACACAAACTTCTGGCAGGGCATTTCATTAAGAGTTGCAATCACAACATTTTTTATGGTACCCACATTGCTTCCAATGTAGATCAAGTTAATGAGAACCTAAAATAGTAAGTTAGTTAAGAAGAACATAGAAGAGCTTTTTAAAGGGTAACTCTAACAAAACCCAAAGATTCCAAGCTACCTTACAGTTTCCTTTTCTCCATATGACCCTTGAGATTGAGGTAACATTGAACACATGGCCACACCACAAACTGAAGGATGCTAAATATTGCCATCATATTGCAACCTGTCTGCTTCCTAACTGTTGCAGTAAATCTCCCCACAGCCAGTGTCTGGGGCTGAAGCACACTCACACTGCTCACACTGCAAAACAGCCCCAAAGCACCCTGAGAGCTTTAAGATGTTTTTAAAGCAGAATTGCTTTTCCCAGAGACTGAGTAAGGGCTGACCCCAAAGGAAGTCAGCCTCATATAATATTGATTTTCAGTGCCATGAAGAAGTACAGATACTTCACACTATGTAATATTTTTATCATAGAATGGTTTTGGTTGGAAGCCCACCCAGCTCCAATCCCCTGCCATGGGCAAGGACACCTTCCACTAGAGGAGGTTGCTCCAAGCCCCATCCAGCCTGGCCTTGAACACTGCAAGGGATGGGACAGCCACAGCTTCTCTGGGCAACCTGATGCTTAATGCATCATCTGCAATTACTAATCTTGGACATTTTAATCTGCAGACCTTGAGGCAGCACCCAAGCCTAGTGATCCAAGAGCACCAGGTACAGGCAGCTCACCAAGAAGCACTCTTTTGGAGATCCTTTGGACATGCTCAGCCCCACAGGCAGCAGCAATGTAGGGGACACCCAGGCTGTCACAAAACACCCCTGGAGCATTTTGGGGAGCATTTGTATTCACCTGCACATCTGCCTATGTGCCTCTGCAGAAAAACCTGTGAACCTCTAGCATGTACACATCAGTCTGAGATCTCTTTTGCAGCATCCCGGGAAGCACTGGGACACGGAATTGGTACGTGTGCTCCCAGCGGCCAGCATAGTTATCTATAGATGTGTTTGCATGTTGAGCTCAGACAGCTTTCACCACAGGTGGATACTTCTGTGATGGACTAAAAGGCAGACATGATCCGACTCGCATCCAGAGACAACAGTCCCCCATCCAGAAAGCCATTCCTGAAAACAAGGCTCCTGGTATTGGTATCTTATGAAATATGCCTTTTCCCCATAATTCTGCAACTAAGGCTTGCTTTGAAAACCAGGGCTTGCACCACAGACCCTCTAATGTGACGCCCCACAGCCGTAGGCTTTGTCTGTACCAGCCAGCCTCAAATTCCCAAGCGGGCAATCTTGCTGGGAAAAGTCTGGTCTGGTTAGCAAATACATTCCTTCAGTGTATGTCAGAACAGTCTGCTGCCACTTTGGAGCCTTACAGCTCTTCGTACATTCCTGCAAGATACCTGTCCACGTAGGTGTCAGAGCACATTACAGAGCTGCAGCTTTATTTTGTGTCGTTTTCAAAGCCAGTTTTAATGCAGTACTGGCATGCAAGGTCCCGCCCCAGATCCTTGGGCACAGAAAACACTTTTAAAACCTAAATCATCTTTGAATACAAAATACTCAATCAACACTATTTCAGACCTTACTCAAGGTATCTGGACTGGGTTTGCTGCCTTCTATATAAAGGAGAAACGCTGTGTAATGTGGAAGTACTTTGATAAGCAGGAAAGACAGGCAAGTATCCAGCAGTCTCATCACTTGCATTGTCTCAGCAGCCCCATGATAACAGGGATGCGGATGGTGGGAGCCCATGCTATGATGTCAAATTACAGGGATAAAACAACAGAGTTGGTGTAAAGCTCTGTGGACAGGGCTAGGACACACTTTGTGAGGGGCTGCAGAAGAGGCCATTTCCAGCTACACAGCTCTCAAAAGGAGGCCTGGAAAATGACTGCTATTAATGATGACCACATGCGATTTCACAGGCAGCTTGGTGCTGAGTGCATTTAGGCGCTTTTGCAAGTCCCAGCCAAAGCAATCCGCCCCATGAAACACCAAGATACAAAACACTAGCTGCAAGAGAAGATGGAATTCAAAATCCCTTTAGGATAAAGGAGGTTTTCTACCACAAAAAGCTGTCAATCCAAACAGATGCCTCTCCAGAAGAGAGGGATACATCTCACTGACAGCATCCAAAGGTTCATCTGCATAGCATAGCTGGTTTTGTGTGTGGAAAAACGTGTAGTTCTGTCTCTTCATGGTTACTGAAGACCACATGGAGTGTGCTGACTCAGCACAGCGAGATGACAACTCCTTTGCACTCATGTGCTTCTCAGCATCATATTAATTAACGTGCTGCTGTCCTACTCCCTTAACCTCAGCCCTTCTCCTCCAACACCTGCCCAGCTGTGCTGAGCCAGTCTCTTCTGTCACTTCACCACTGGTGCTGCAGCTGCAAGCACTCCCTTCTCCCATTAGCAGTGATGAAACTGTCACTGGCACATCACTGATGACACTTTCCTTCGCAATAAGCTGTCCAACACCAATCATGAGAAGGTGGAACAAGCCTGCTCATTCTTTTTAAAACCCCTCAGTCCAACCAGCTCTACTGACCACTCACCTCGCCATGTATGAAACCCTAGAAAGCAACCTGCCCCATCCTTCTTTCTCTTGTGGGCTGAACAGAGGCAGTTAAACAAACACCAGCACAGTTCACAATTTATGTAAACAGGGTGTTTTCATAACAGTTGCTCAACCCATTACTAGTGTTTTGCTGGCCATGCATTTATTTCCCTGAAGCCCACGGCAAAATTCCCTGCCATTTCAAAGGGAGCAGGATTTTGCATTCCAGTCTGATGGCAACCAGTTCTCAGTGCCACTTTTTAATGGGGCACAGATTTCTGCTGAGTTTTGGCTAGTCTGCGCCACATGACATATAACTGTATAAAGCATCAGCTGCAAAGCAGCCGAAAGCTGCAAATCCAGCCAAAGCAGGAGTGAAATGGTAGAAAACTGCATAAAGTGGCCTGTAGGAACAGCTGCAAAATAGTGAAAAATAGATAAAACCATGGCTCCTTCCCTTTTCCATCTTTTCTGATCCATAACTTTGGAGAAAGAAAAACACCTCTGGAAGTGGTACTCTGGCTGTGCCTCCCCTGGAAAACGGGAGGCGTGAAACCCACACAGATATTAACATTTTTCTTCCTTCTCCTTAGAATGAATCCCTTTTTAGTGCACTTTACACATAAACAAATCTATGACTCGCTCCTCCTTGGTTCTTATGATGCCTTGTCCATGCCCGCAAAGCATATAAGGGCTGGGGACAACCAAAGGGGTTTTCAGCCCATTTGGGCAACACAGCTGCTTTTCCCACCTCTACCCCCTGGTGCTTCCCATAGCTCCATACACTTACTCAGGCCTGTTGCACTCCCGTATCGCTGTCTTTATGCCACCACCACAGGTTCTCGAGCAGGTCCCAAAAGGGCTCCACGTCCCCCATGCTCCATCTATCACCGGTGTCTCACGCTCTTTGGGCACGCACATCCCAAACCGGCAGTGCTGCGTGCAAAGGAAAGAGATGGGAAAGGTGGGATTGCATTGCTTTGGCATTATGAGCTGACCAACAGTGATCAGCCTGGGTGACAAGACTCAGGTTTACTTCCTTCTAAACCACATGCATCATGCAGCAAAGATTTTGCAATCAGATATAACTGAACTTCAGTTTTTGTCTATCCCCTCCATATTTTAGTTTCTCTGCACCCTTAAATAGAGAAATGAAGGCAAGGTGCTGAGTCCATGGGAGTGATTTATGGGAAGAAGACCGAGGACATTAACCACTGAATATTCCCTGTTGACCGGTGCTGAACAGCACGGCAGCGCTTGCAGCACTGCTTATCTGATTTCTTATCTGATGTGGAGAGCAGTAGGAATTGCACTGTGGCAGGGGAGGAGATAGATAGGCAATGGGAATAATACACCAGGGAAAACTCAAAACCTCCCCACAAAGCAGGAAAGGAAACTTCCAAATCCAAAGGGCCAAGAAAAGAGAAAAATGAATTCTTCAATCCAAAGTTGTTATTTTTTTCTTCACTCAGCTATAACATGGGATTTGCCAAGGCCTGGCCTAGACTTTTGTTTTCCACTTATAATTCTTGTTTAGTTTTGTTTGGAAAACGGGCTTAAATTATTCTGGCAAGCCCTTGTTCCTCATTTTTATGGCATAAATTGCATCCATTTGGGGTGTGTTTGCTAGTTCAAGTAAACAGACTTCTGGAGAGGTGAGATCCAGGAGAGAGTCACCTTCTGGTCCCACAGAGTAGATGGAAAGGTGTCTCCAAGACCAAGAGAGTAGGGCTTCTCTCCTACTGAACAGTGCTTGCTACAGCAGATTTAAACCGAGAGGCATGATCATCAGCCTGTGGATATCTAAATCTTTGCAATTATAGGAAGCCCAAACATTGCTGATTGCTCACAGATTAGAAGAATTTACAGACTTAAAGAAGAAAACAAGTAGTGCATCATTAAAATATTTGCTTGCAATATTTCTCTGCAGCAGAGGTTGTTCAGGCAGGAAAACACCCGATGATCTTTATGGGAATGGGCTGAATTCACTCATGCACTGCATTTCTCCAGCTCTTTCGCTAACGGTGGAACAAGGTTGTGTCAGGATAAACCATGAGCTCACCTCCCTTTTTTAGACATCCTCACGAACCACCTTGGAGAAATCTATCTAGGAAAACAGAGCAAAATCAAGCTATGCTGGAAGCTGTACATCCAGCCCATAGAACACTAGCTCTGCAGTAAATTGAACACCTTTTGCTCAGGATGGTCAGCTTGTCACATTGCTTTGCTGATGAAGAAAGCTGATCTCAAGTGCAAATGCCTATGCATTTGCAGGACAGCTGAGCAACTCATAGCTTGCGCCCTAAACGTGGTGTTTGCTGAGAGATGAGCATAGTCTCTAAGGCTGCAATGTGCCCTAGATTTGATTTAATCTGAAAATACGAGTCCCCAAATAGAAACTGGCTAAAAAATCTCTGCCACAGTAAAGGACAGGAATAAAACAAGCTGAAATGCCTGTTTCATTGCTGCAGGACAAATCTTTATGATGCATAACTTCTGGCATCCAGAGGGCTGAAAAATGCAGGCTGGGACTCCTATGCCCATCCTGTATAGGGACAAAGAGATCCAACAGCTATCATCAATGTTCAAAAAATATATGACACCAATTCAACAGTGCTGTCTCAGTGGAGGAGAGCTCACAGCAATGTTGATGCTCACAGCTAAATTTATAACCACAGTCATGCTTGGCACCACTGACCCAGAGAAGACGACTGAATAGCTAACTAGTGAATGAGCACAGCTAACAGACTGTGACATGACCTATATGTCTCTCATCTTGGTTGAGAATTAACCAGGAAACCACCTTCATCCCTTGATTTGATTAAAAATTGGGGGTTTGGAGTTGATGGTAAATCGGGGGGGAGAAAAAAAACCAAAGGAGCAGCTGTTTTAAATAAACAGCAAGATTATCCTATGGAAATGCAATGGTGTTTCTTGGAAGCACACTGTGAATAGCCTGGCTGCAAAATCTTCCTGCCTTTTGAGCTTTAAAAATACTTTTTGTTGAGTTACAACAGAAAAGCTATGAAGCCTGCCAGGGTTCTCCTTCCTATGAGCTTCCAGAGCAGAGAATGAAAGAATTTTTGTCTGGAGCAAATTCAAAACAACTTAGACACACAGTCGAGCAGGACAGCAATGGCAGGGTCGGGAGATACTCCAATAGACGTTCCTTCCCTTTGTCTTGCCACTGGAGTCCCAGATAATTCATCACATCCAGCTCCCATCCTTGGGCTGACTTTGGCTGAATAGATTAGCAGGGGGCAGACAAGTGCTGTGAAGCTCCATGCATGCATAACATATATGCTACCTGCTGCCATACAGCAGGAGATAGAAATTATTACTATTCGTATACTCTTATTTTACCATTCTTTAAACAGCCCTGATAACCAGAAGACAGTCGCACCACAATACTTTACAAGCCCAAGTAAACATTAAGCAGACACCATACGATGATCCAAAACTTAAGCTTGAATTAGACCAACACACAGATAAAAGAATTACTCCATAAAGCCTTTTTATGAGAATGCATTCAAATGCGTGAACACAAGTGCCCTGCATTAGCTTTTCTTAAGAGCCCATCTGCTCTCAGCTGAGAAGTTCAGGTCACACTTGTCTAATTTGTCTAGACTTGTTAACTTGTCTAAATTTATGGCCTGAAATGTTTTTGCTTACACAGTCTTTATTAAAAGCCACGCAGCTGTACACTGCCTCTTGCATGACTTAGGGTAACTCTGAGGAGGTGCTAATCTGCCCAATTGCAGTTGTTTGCGCACCACTGGTCACGTCCCAGGGTAACTGCAGGTTTGTCGGAACAAAATTGCAACCCCAATTTTGGAATTTCAAGAAAATAAGTTCTTTCTGAGCTTCCAGCAACCACAAGGTCACCAATGGAGGAGTTGAAGGCACAAGGTCTCATGTCACAGGGATGCCACAGTTGCCTTCCCTTTATCCTGAGTCTCAAAACAGAGTGGGTTTTACATAAAACATTAAACACTGGTGCATCACTGGCTCCAAGGAGTAGCACAGGGAATAAGATTTCCAACCACATCCCTCAACAACAAACCCAAACATACATTCAAAAGACTATGAATTAAAATGTTGACTCTAAAAGAAAACTGTAACTGATCAACAGTCAGAAAAGTAAATTTTTAAGTTATACCTTGTAGAACAACATCTCAGTTTTTTTGCTAGATCCACACAGAGAATACTTTTGTTCAGACACAAATGATGAAAACTAGTCATCATTTTTCATCAAAAGCTTCAGGATCTCAATAAAAGAAGAAGAAGAAAAGTCCTCTCAACTATTTTTCTCCAGATCTGGAAAACTAAAAAATAAATACTTATCCTAGAAACCACGATGCTAGCTGGAAACTAACATTGCACATGGAAATTGGAAGTTTTGCTGAATTACGGCTAAAAATGTTCCATGCAGAAAATGTCAATCAGTTCCATATTTGATTCTGACATTGTCAAGCTATGAAACCAGTTGGCCAGTTTATGTTACACAAAACTACTAATTGCTCACACCATAGAGGGAATTTCTAATAAAAGCCTAGGGAAGCTTTGAAAAGTTTTTGCTCGAGAGTTCACTCAAGGGCTTTAACTGAAAAAGATAAGCACTCCAGAAGGAATACCTGCTTTAAACAACGTTACACCAAGTAGTCAATGTTAATCACATTATCTGGGGTAGAGTCGACCCATGCACACCAGGCGCAAAACACAACAAGATGCTTTGGGCTCTCACTCCCGCAGTCAGAAGCTGTTCCCCATATAACTGATCACCGGGATAGGATGGTTTAGACTGATATGCTTAGCCTAAGCCCTAGGAAACAGCTACAGGGCTGGAACCACCAGTTATTACAGACCTTTCCAGGCTCACATTCTGTCCCATCAGCCCAAGGTGTGTGTTGGGTACGACATCCCTTGTGTGCACCATCGATATTGATACACCAAAGTCGCCGACACTGCATCTGCTTCAGGTATTGAAAAGATGGAAGTATTAAATATGTGCCATGTACCTTACCATATATCTGACCTTTTATGAAATTATCCCCCTAGCATTTATCATTAACTCACAAGATGAACAGTAATTTGATGGCTTTGATCCTCCCATTTTTAGACTGGATATTAGGAGAAAGTTCTTCACCAAAAGGGTGCTCAGGTAGTGAATAGGCTGCCCAGGGAAGTGGTCAAGCCACCATCCCTGGAAGTGTTTAAAAAACATGTAGAGGTGGCCCTTAGTGACATGGTTTAGTGATGGACTTGGCAGTCCTAGGGTAAAGGTTGGACTTGATGATCTTAAAGGTCTTTTCCAACCCATATGAGTCTATGAATCTGTGATTCACCCAACCCCAGGAGGCCCTATTTTGCTCTGGCAACATCAGGGTGTAATTCCACTTACCATGTACGGGCACACTTGAGATCCAGGTCCAAAAATTAACTCACATTGTTTGTTGACATCATAAATCAGCCCTGGAAGCTGCTGAGGCAATGTGTACGTTCTTGATGAAGGCTCATCAAGCAAACACTCCCCATAGCCAGTGCTACAACACAAATCAGATAAATGCTATTAAGCAGGACGCCATGAGACTAGAGCCCATTGCTGCTTACCTGAATCAACCTTAGGGCAGATGCGCACCACATCTGCCATGTTTAACAAGCACTACAACAGCTACAGCAGACACAAACACAGGAGGGTGCATCACTCATTCACCACCACCACCACCGTGCTGCGCCAACAACCATCCACCACCATGCAGCCAGCTATTCCGGCAAAGCATATCTGAGTGTGCGTGACCTGGATTTAGACGCTAAGCAAGCACTGGTACATATTTAGAAAGGACATCATTGATTAGTTGAACTGCCCAAGGGACTGAGTTCCTGGAATTGCCATCATGGATGGCTCTTGTTCTGTTCCCCATCACAACACATGGGAAGGCTTCGCAGCAAAATGGGTAATCACTGTGCATCAAACTGACCCGCAGGCTCCTGGAATGGTGTTCCCACCATGGATTAGTGCCAGGGCTTTATCTTGACCTGTGGAGCAGAAAGGCAGATGCAATCTGCCTCCTAAAACACAGCTCTGTATCTGGGCCACAGGGCCTGAAAAACTCACTCTTCAGGTTTGAGGAGAACGTGCATTCCTTAAAAGCAATATCCATGGGGTTAGACATTCTTCCCCATAGAGATGCCGGTCCTTGCCAGCTTATCATGAGGCTGAACTGGCAGGGACTGGATAGCGGGGGTGCATTCCTGCTCTATGTAAAGGATGTGTGCACACACAAATCCCTGTGATTTCCTCCAAACGCTGCACACTAGGACTTCAGATTAACCAAGGAACCCCATGGGATGCATGCAAATGCAAAAACAGCCTAACTCATGCATATGCAAGGCCTTACTCCAGAAACTCAGTGATGTATTTCCTACTGCATTTTGACCACATCCAGGGGTTGGTGTAGAAGTTCAGCGTTGGCGCCATGACATGCTGTTGATTTTTACCTCCATCTTCTTTGCACTTATGATTGTCATCGTGTGGCATGTTAAATCTAAGAGAAAAACAGCAGTGAAAAGCAGAGTCAGTTAAGTGACAAATGTCAAGTATTTAGCATAGCAACAGTGTGAACTAAAAGTAAGCAACCCTAGAGCTTTTCCTACATATGCTGCTGACGGGCACCACAGAATATATGCACATATTCCTAAGTGTCAACAAGTATTCCTCAAATGCAGGCCCTAGCACTTGTCTGCAAAAAGCTACAGAGCATCCTGGTAAGCTCCCCACACATATTTAGAAAGAGGGAGCCTGAAGTAAGATGCTATTTCAGCTTTTCACTAACAGTTGGCATCCCACAGGCAAGCTGGAGTTTGGTCCCACCACCATGAAAATAGCAAGAACTCTGGAACTGAGATAAAGACCCAAGAGTTGATCCAGGGGAACATGTTTCTGAAGGAGATAAATGTCTCGAGCCCACTACCCACCTGAAGTCCCTTGTGTGCATCCTACATTGCCTGCAAATGCTTTTTAATGCAGTTGCATACCTTGGGCCACACTGATCCCTCATGCTGTTGGCTAAACAGGGTCACACCAGGGATAGCTTGGAGAGCCAGGACTTGGCTCCTATACTTTATGTGGCAGGTTTACAAAATGCCACCAAGCATCAGAATCAGCAGAAACCCATGCGAAGCTTGCAGCACATGACGTATTGGAAAACGCAGCAAATATGCTAGAAGAGACAGAATGGCTTAAAGTGCTTGGCTGTTTGAAGTGGAGAAGGGGAAATGACCCGGTGTGATCCTGCGTCTGAAGGCTGGGGAGTTTATATTCCATTAAGATTACCTCCAATGAACCACCTTTCCCACTCTGCTCCCTGTAAAAGAGCAAAGAGGCATTTCCTGCTCGGGAGCACTGCTAACCCCTCCAGCAGACCTGGGGCATTAGGGAAGGAATTAGCCACAGGTTAAATGTGGGGAACACCAAACCTTCGGGGACTTTCCATCAGGAAATCTCATTTAAACAAATACTACTGTAGCTAAAAATAGACTGTCTCAGCCAGCTCCCCGTGAAGAAAAAGGGAGTTTAAAAAGATGAGAGAACTGTTCTCAAGTACTCATCCATCTCAAACCTACAGACCTCCACTGCAAACCAGGCATGAGGTGGTTTGGGGCTAAATCAGCTAAGTGCTGCAGCTGGGGGGTAAAGGACTACGTGATCTGAGATGATTTTTCTCCCAACCACTCTCAAAAGGAGTCAAGATCAGTCAAAAAAAGTTTCCACTAGCAAAGGTGCAATCTTGAATGACAGCATCTCTTCTGGGGATGTCCAGCAGCATGAGATTTTCCATTGTGAAACAGTTAAAGAGGGGGATCAGGCTCACTTATGCATCCCCATTACCTGCCAGATGCTCTGGGTAAATTTCTGCCTTCACACACAGCTGGGCTGCCTTCAGTAGCACCACATATGGCAGTGGGATGAGCTGTGACAGGCTGAGGACCTGCCATCTGCATGAGATGTGAGAAGATGCAGTAATAAGGGACATCTGTTAGCACTCCTCCCTTGCCTGGGTGCCGTTTGGGGTACCCTATCACTTATCCTCAAAATGTGGTTGTGTTGCTCTCAGATGGGCTCTGGAGCACTCCACCACCTCTCAGAATCACAACACAGCTTAATCTTCCTCGATGGTGCATCTCCTACCCAAGGGATTTACCTCCTCCCAAATAATTAGGCCCAGCAGGTATCAATTCCTAACCTGGCTGGCAAGCCCTAGCTAGCATAAATCTTGGGCTATTTAAATGTAAATGTATTTACATAAAACATACACATGGCCAAGTTCATGTGCTATTGTGAAAGCAGTGCTCAGTCCATTATCTTCACTAATTGAACAGCTCCTGTATGGGTCACAGACTGTGCCCAGCTCTGCCAGACCTAGGAGAGAACAAAGAGGTTTATGATAGGGAAATGTCTCCCATAGTTCAGCACAGGCAACTATCAATGTCAGTACAAAAAAAGTTATTAAAAGAGAAAGAAAAGGTTTTCCTTACCCAGAGTATCGCATTTGTCGTGTGCTCTACAAATATCCTGTCTGAAAGCAGAGCAGACCTGACACATTAATTTTCAATGCAGCAGCGAGTTATGGTACAAGCAGAATAACAACAACATTCAAAAGCAATTCTTGGTCCTCCAACAGACCTTCTCATACCGGTTTGCCGCATCATCCAGAGTCCAAACCTACTCCCTACCATGATCAATGTTTTTCACCCTACACTGAACCCACGGACAGACCTTGGACAGTCCTGAAGCTCTCAGTCATCTATTGCTATGCTGGACACACTATCCCAATTCAGCTAACAGTTACACTGCTTCCACAATTACAAATGTCAATGCACCCACATCCAAACCTAATCATTTCCCATATATGGATACGTGACATGCTCACAGCCTTTGATATATGGCAGGCTATAGTTTTCAAGAGAATATTCACCATACCTGGTAACAAGCACGGCTGTATCATGCTGAAGGTGACTTCCTTCAGGGTGGTTCTGGGATTGCTGCCATTGGCAAAAGTTTTTTAATGTTGTCTGGGCATTGTAAGATATTGCAGGACCATCCTAATAAGAAACAAACAGCAGGAATTTACTTATTCATCACAATGCCCACTATAAATGCCACTGTCAAACAGAAAGTGAAGAAAATCACTTCCATTACCTGTTCATTATGTATCACCACCAATTTCACAATAACGATATTAATTAAATTTCCAATGCTCGGATCTTTGTAGATAGAAGCCACCTGATTTGAATAGAATTATTCAGAATTATTGTTAACGTTCAAGGAAAGAAACAACTAAGACAACACATTGCATGTTTTCCATTCTGCGACTGTTTTATTCCAAAGATGCTCTTCTGTCCCACTCAGTGCTCTGATGCTACTTGGAGAGGCCTCCTGCCAGAAGCACAATTTCAGAATGAAGCAAACCTGCTGGTATTGCAGAAACCAAACATTTCCTTTTGCTTTAGCACACATTTCACCAAATTACAGGATCATTCTGCTCTGAGATACAATGACCAATCAAGACTGTCAAAAGCAACTTATTCTCCCAAGTGCCTCATTTTAATGTAGAAAGTTTTAGAGCACATATTCACTGCACTCCTACCTTCAAACAGGATGAAAATCCCTCCAGTGACACAACTATGCCAGATATTCACTTCCAGTCACTCTGCATTTACAGAGCTGCCTGTTTGGGGATGGTACCACTGCATCCTAGTACCAGCAGCTACTAAAATGCTCGTTCTCTCCCTGGAAAGCCAATCCCAGCACTATGCTAAGGATCCAGGTGACCACAGGCTGCTTCTCCTTACAACAGCAAGGGAAGGAAGGCACACTTCTCAAAGTACCTTTTTAATTCAGTTGCTATTTCACATGGTCTTAAATAAAAAGAAGACATGGACTAAAGGGCCAGTGATATTTCTCATAATGCTTGGTGTTCGGAAAGGTGAAAGAGAGAGGTGGAGGAAACGTGATGGGTCTGGGAAGAAAGGCAACTCCAACTAGTGATTCTAAGCTTTTACTCTAATCCCAGCACTATCTCCATGCCTGGCCTAGGCAAACTGATGGTACTGCACATAAACACAGCAGAAAGTGTGCTCTGTGATGACTAGAAAATGATCTGTAGGTAAATGTACTCCTCCCAGTTGAATACTCACTATTGACATTAACGTTAAGACATAGTGCTGTAGATTAGCTCCATGGTAGGCAACCATCCGGCTGTCAGCCACCACCATCACTTCCACAAACCGAGGATAGGAGAGAAACCGCTTTGTTCGTTTGTGGCTCTTCTTTTCACTGATGTTCCCAGTCTTGTTGCTATCTGCAGAAAACGAATTCACTTCCAGACTGTGTTTCAACATCTCCACGTCAGATAATATGCTGCTTTCTGCCCACTGTCTTCTCCAGTGTTTCCGCTTGTTCTTTTTGTGACTGTGTTCATTATCTATGATTGAAAAGCAGACAAAAACATCAAGTACAATCTGGAGTGAATAAAGTTAATACCACATGTCAAAATAGCTATTCCACTTCAATGAGGAGTTAGCAGGCTTGTTCCAAACAGCTACCCAAACCAGAAGCACTCTGTGGAAGGCCACCACATAATCCAACACCTAAGGCTTTTCTTAATCTTTAAAGTAACCTTACAGAAGTCAACGGCACTTCAAGGTGGACGTTCCCATGAAGGCTTCTCTACAGCAGAGCTATCTCTTTGCCCATGCAGGAGGGATGGAGAGCCTGGGCTGCCATTCAGTGTAACACAACGTCAGCCCCATGACGGCAATTAGCCACTGCAGCAACAGTGTGAGGATTCTGGGCACGTCCAAGGTGGCCAGGAAACCACAGGAAACAAAGGCCCAAATCCTGGATTTCTAACTCAGGCATGAAGGACCGCAGGATTTGGCCTTCATAGTGAAGCAATTATATATGATTTATTTCTGTCTCTAACAATAACACGGCTGGGCTTCAATTCCCCCCCTCCCTTTATTATTCTGTGCTACAGGAATGGTAAAGGTCATCTAATAGCACAGCTGCCACTGGCTAAAGAATAGAATTCAGGAAGTTTCACATATACTGCTTTTGATATTCAATTAGGCCAAACATAAAAGCAGCCTGAAAATATACTCCATGCTGATACAAAGACGACAAAGCAAAGAGGGAGAACAGGCAAATAAAACATATGGAACATGTACAATTAAGATTTACCATCTGATTAGTATGTAATTATAGCATTATTTAAATGTAAGAGCAAAATCAGTCTTATTTGATGCCACTTAATTTTTAATCAGTTCATCATAGGAAGTAGCTAATTGAGTGTGATTCATCCATGAGAGACTGTTTGCTTCTGCATTTAATATAAAGCCAGATCTGAACTACTCATCTAAGACTCTAGGCTACAACCCTCACGGTCTTTGTAGCTTTAGCTTAATTTCGTCATGGTGGTGAAAAATATCACATTTCCTTATCTGACCCACTGAGTAGGTTAGAGGAAGCATAATATTAGGGAACAAAGGAATACTCAATGCTCAAACAAGATCAAAATGATAGGAAACTTCTTAGCTATTTTTCCTGTGTAGTTTCCTCTTAGGATATTTTGTCATAATTTCCAAAAAAGGACATATAAAATACATTCTCCAATATCAAGGGCAGGCAAAGGGGGTCAGCCAGCTTCTACCTATCTGAAAAACACTATCTTTCTGTCCTATGTTTAAATAGGCAATACAGTATTCAAGAATTAAATCCTGTTTACTCTGCACTACCCAAGTCCTATGAATTCCATTCTTGATATAGTCAGTCCAGACCACCTTAACACAGCAGACAGCCTGCAGTTATTTGACTAAGAATTTGAGAAAGCCAATAGCATTTGTGGTTATAATTGGATTGCCCTAGTTCCTTTGCACTAATCAATGCCCTTGTGGTGGCAAGGTTGTGCTCTTACGCTGGCACTGCTTCGTGGGCAACCATGACAATATCCTGACTCATTCAGTGACAACCAGTGCAGGAAGCCAACTATGCATACAAATAACTTAAAGGTGAGAAGAAGACCAGACTGAGGAGCAAGTGCTAACAGCCCTTCAACCAGCTCCCCTTCTCTCTGCACCCTCAGTCAGTCCCGTAAATTTTCCTTTTAAATAACCAACTTCAACATAGAAGTGCTAAAGGAAAAATGCATTAAGGATGAGGAGATGACCAATAGAGCTCAAGTGAGGCTGAAGGCAAGGATGGAGTGTGAAGGCAGAGCTCTGCACTATCCACCACTATGGCTCCATAGGGCCCCAAATGGAACCATGGGGCTAAGGCATCTTCTCCTTCAGCCTTCCTGGCAGATGGCAACAAAAGAGGGAAAGGCAAAGGATTCTTTGAAGAGACGCTGGTTATACAGGAGGAATATGAGTTGTTGATATTCACCAGGCTTGCACTGAAATCTTGCAGCTAGTGTTGTCACATGCTCAAAAAAGAACCTAAAAATCCACAAAACCCTGGAAACCATGAAATGCCAGGTTGGATTCTAAGAGCCCCAAGCTGATGCAGGACCACAGCCCAACACGGGCAGCTATGCCCAGCACAGAGGAAAAACTACCTTTTTCCTTTTGCAGAGATCTGGCACAGTGTTACAAAATCATTTAGGTTTGAAAAGATCCTTAAGATCTTCGAGTCCAATTGCTAACTTAACACTGCCAAGTGTCAGTACAGTATCAGTGCACTTCTGTTCAGCACATAGATCAAGCCCCATCATCCCTTCAAAACCTGACATTATTTTCCAGGTATGAATCACTCCAACACTTACAGCACACTATTTGGACAAGTCACATACAGTATGTTTGCCAGCCTAGTTACTGTAAAACCAAGCACGATATGCACTATATGCAAAGCCACTCCTGGACTTTGACAGTAGCGAACTGTTATCTTCACCCATCTTTCTTGCATGTAACTACACTCAGAGATGGTGCACATTCACCTGTAAAAAATTAAACACTAATGGCAGGGCACTGCTCTCAACCAATCCATACTACCCCCATCAGCATTAATGGGAGTTACATACAGGCACTGCCAGTACTCACTGTGCCTGATGCTGCTGATATCTTGCTCTGTTACAATGACCACAACAGCCATACCCTTATTGAATGGTGCAGCACACTGCCATTGAATCAAGCAGAAGTGAAAATCTCTCACATTACAGAAGAAGAGTTCAGTTTTACAGTGACAGCTTCCTACTGCCACACACAGCACCAAAAGGGGGGCAATGTTTTTCCACCTGGGTTTGCCTTTTTTTTAAGTTTCTATTGTGTTAATATATTAACAGAAATCAGGAAGAAGAATGGTTTGCTTGTCAAGCTCTCAGTCTCTGCAAATGACCTGAAAACCACCTATCTACACATGGCAGGAATCAGTTGGGTTGAAGCAACAAAACATTTGCTTTAATCTGCAAAAAAAACAAAGCCCAATTGGTAGACCAACACTTTAAACCCATGCAAACTACAAATCAATAACTCAAGTACTGGGTGAGTCTATGCACTGATCCAACAGTTAACATTCATTCAAGAGGTGGCTAAAAGGCTGCTGGAATAATGTCCATTTAGCAGCTTGCTTTACTAAGCTGGTCTATGGTGTTTGCACTGTCTTTAGACAGAGCTGGAGGTCTATGTCCATTTTTCTTTCTGCCTGGTTTCTTCTTTGTTATGTGGGACTTAAAAAGGAGACCCAATCCTGTGACAGGGATATTCCTCCTTGATGGCATCTTCCCACTTGCACCAGAAGCCTCAGCCCAGAGCCCACTGAGCTGACTTATGGATGATTTCCACGGATTAATGGACTTTGAATCTATCCCAAGGGAGAGGGCAGGGGAGACTCAGGTCCTCCATGAGTACTTTGCCTGCATGAAGGGGTGACAGGGCAGATCCAGGGGCTGCTTTTGAAATAGTAGCTATTGTTACGTTAAACCCAAAAATTCAAAGAAAGCGTGATCACTTATCCCAACAGTTCTAATCCTTTCCATTTCTGCATTAACTTGTCCTTGGGATAGAAAGCAATTTGTACAATTAAGTAAGACATGTGACAGTGCAAGCAATTCCAGTTCAGCTCCAAGTTCATGAGAGCTGCACATAGCAGGGGGAAAACAGCCACCAAAAAAGAGACATAAAAGAGATCACGAGGGGGAAAAATAATCTATTGCTTGAACTAATAACATGAACAACTACTCCAAGCTAGAAATGGAGCATGGTCCTTTCAAAGTAACCTACTATCAGACCTTTCCTGAATGTATGACCTAGGATATTTAACACAAAGCTTGCCACTCAGTGGTTGGCCCATAGCACTGCTAGACCTGCTCTGATCCAGCTGCACAGATGATAAAACCAGTGCTTGGAAGTTATTTATTGCACACCTCCAGTCAGTGTGTGACCTGCAGGAGCCACAGCAGCAAACCTTGTTCAAACACTCCAGTACAAGCCACTGCTGCCGTTGGCTGGTCTGAATTTGCTGCCTGTAGCTGGTACAATTGCAGCCATTGAAGTGTCTGTCATCACTTGGAAAAGAGAGGTAAGAGGCAAAATGGGTCTTCTTCATACAGAGGTCAGACTGGCAGAAATCAAACCATGTTTTTAGGCTCTCTTTGCCAGGAAATTGGATGAAAACTGGCTCCTCTTGAAGACCCACACAGGTCCTAAGCTGGACCAAAGGATTTTTCTTAGCTTTAGGTCTACTTTAATTCTCTATCAATATGTTTTATATCTATGTCTTTCTTTCAATACATCTACAGATACAGATATCCCTTTGCTGCCAGCAGCTTCTCACCAGGAATGGTAACGTGGGAGCAGCAACTGCCATGACCTGCACCATACTGAGCCAACCAGAGCTATGAGCAGGACTAATCCTGCCTTCCCTCTGGATAGCTCCATGGCTGTGCAGTTGGAGCTGCTGCTATAGATAGATAGGGGAAACAGGCTTTAGAGGTGAGATCAGTGACCTACATCAGAAGGGAAATGAAGGATCAGAGCCAGCCAGTATCCAAAGTGAAAGATATCCTGCACCAGGAATGGAAGTGAAAGTTTGCCCAATTATTCTAATCTGCAAACCAGAAAGTGTTCAAAAGCAAATTAATCTGAACCTATTTAACACAGAGATCAACTGAAGTATCAGCCTTCATCAGCAAGAGCTGGATGAAACTGCACAGATCAAACTTTCACGGTTGGAACTATTGAAAATGCAGAAAAATATCAGACCTTTCACAAGAGCCACTAATAGAGAAATATGAAGGAGAAGTAGTCCAATTTTGCCCATATTGTTCATACGGTGGTATGGGCTCAAAAGTGCTCCCTCCCAGACTGCTCCAGGAGCATCAAAATACTGGGCTTCTAGAGAGAAGTTTTCTTTGCTATCAAGAGAAATGCCTCCAGGAACAGATCGCAAGCCCTCATTACTCAGGTACACCTTGTTAATTTCTCGCCTTCCTCCCCTTTGAGTTACATATGTACACTTTACTAAGTGGTTTCCCAGATCTCCAACTGGAGCAATGTTCAGACGCTCAGAAAGGTACGTGCCCAGGAGCATGGTGCTGAAGATGTCCCCCATGTCCAAGGCCAGAGACTGGAATCTGTGTTTGTAGCCTATGAAAATACTCTTCAAGGACAGAAAGCAACACTACAGAGTCATGAGCAGCTTAGACTGGCATGAAGCATCACTGATACAAAAATCAGCCACTGCTGCCTGCGGTGGCTTTGGCTATAAAGACTCAACTTTGGAGCTGCCAAGGCTCAAGGTGATGCTGAACCCACCAGTGTCTTTCGAAGTGATCCTGCCTTTCTTTCTGCTGCTTGAACCAGAAAGCCTGAGAACCATGGACTTGCAATTAGCAGCAATCAACTTCTCTCAGTAAGAAAATACTCTCTGTTTTTACACCATGCAAGCACCAAAGACCACACATACTCCAGACACTTCCTTTCCTGATGATGTATGTCAGAAGGCATTCCAGCTTTAAAGAATTCTTTTCTGCCTAAGGTAAAAAGTTGTATGTGAAAGCAGCAATCAATTTCACACAGTAGACAGAAACCAGATTAATGAACAAAACAATAAACTGCCTCTTTAATAAAGCAGAGAGTAACATGTGAGCTGACCATGTGGCAGAAAATGATTCAAGATCATCTTACAGAAAAGAAAGAAGTAAATAACTGCACCTTACAACCGCAAGGCACAAAAGGACCATTGAAGTGGTTCAAAATTGGTTTAAGGTTTGGTTGACAGAAAGTTACAGTGCTGAAAGTCACTGATACCAGTTCCATAATCCACTAGTTCAAGAAGAAAAATAAACTAGCCCTGGAGAATGACTAAAAAAACATGGCAAAATAGCTTGAAACCCACCCTGATACTTTAAGGGGTCGGGCCGTTCTCTAAAGTACATCCCAGTGTTTCATCTATGAAGAGACACATATTTGAGCCAGGTTATGGGTCACATCGGTATGAATATACCATGGGCACAATGACATACACTGGTGGGATTTCAGTACATCAGGAAAACAGAGAGCTGCTGCCTTTAGCACTGCCAGGGCTAATTAAACCTATTTGCCTGCAGAGCTCTAGAGGCTGCACTTGCTGAACCTGACTTCTGCTTTGCAAGCCATGGGAGCACCTGAACTACTAAGCTTGTTTGCTTGCTCTTAGTTCAATTCCCAAAGCATGACAGCCTCAAGTGCACCAACATGTTATCCATGTCCATGTCCAGTGATACCTAGGAGGTACCATGCCAACAGGAACAACACTGTGATCACCATAGCTTTGTACTAAACTCAGTGAAAGATCAAAAGATCAGAAAAAAATCTCATTAGATAGAAAGAAACTTCAACTGGCAATGACAATACAGGCATATGGAAAGAGAAACATAAAATCACTGAATGGTTTGGGTTGGAAGCGGCCTTAAAGATCATCATGTTCCAACCCCCTGCAATGGGCAGGGACACCTTCCACTAGACCAGGTTGCTCCAAGCCCCATTCAACCTGGTCTTAAATATTGCCAGGGATGGGGCATCGCAGAAGTCACAGAATAGTCAGCCTGTTTGCTTTCATTTGTATATGCTATGGGGTACAGATGGAAAGGACCAAACTGATATCTCCCTGCTTCTCCTATCTGCTCTTCTTCAGTGGATGTCCACACAGCTGTTGTAAAAGCAGTTGAAAAATCACAATTACATTGATTTTGATTCCAGGAGAGTAATTTCACTCTCTTCACTTATCATGTTCAAGTTGCAAAACAATATCCAAGCAATAATGACTTGTTCAGCCACAATCTTGGTTTTCCACCATTAGGGTACCAGGCTTGAGACATTTTTAATACTAACAACAAGATTCATGCACCTCACTTGTAACTCACATTGAAAAGTTTTAAAACAAAACCACGGTATGGGATCTGCATTATTGGCTGTAATCATTTTTTTTAACCAAAGTCAGTCTAATACCTTATTTCACTTGCCAGCACACAGCAAGATAGCACAAACATCCCAGCCTGATCCCTTCCTAAGTCAGTATGGGAAAAGCTTATGCTTGACATCCCAGGCCCATCTGACCAAGTACTAGTTGGCTGTTACTGTGCTATTACCTCAATAGGAAGCCAGAAATAGAATTAACTACATTAGCATATGGGACTTGTGACGTAACTCTCTCATTTGCTGGTTTTGGGAGGGAAGGAAACCTGAAATAATTACTATCTTACTATAAATTACAATTCACTTCCTCAAGATGAGAAACTTTTCTGAGGGAAAGAACGAAGTCAATGTTTTACCCTGAGGCCAAAAGCAAAGCTGACAGCTTAAACAGATATTTGAAAGAGCACAGGGATTGCTCAACCTGGAAGCAAAGGCTTAGGAAAACCTCCCTGCAGATCTCCTGCAATCCCAAGGCTACATGAGACCCAGCAGCACAGAATATGCCTGAAGACCTGCCTGGAAACCAGACACCTAGAATGTGAAGTTCTGCTGGATGGAGGAGTTGAAAACCAAAGTAAGGTCACAGATAGAAGGAAGACAAATGGTCCAAAAGGAACTGCAAAAATACAAGAGGGCTTTAGACCAACAGCTTGACTGAAACGGAGCTGGGATTTCACCATGGACCAGTCACCAGAACACAAATATTGAGTCCTGTGGAAAACGACATTTAAAGTTTCTACTCCAAACCTGCTATAAAATAAGAATGTAACATGTAAAAGTGGTCTAAAGAATGAGTATGAAGTTTTCCACCTCTGGCCTGTTTGGCCATGGTCCCCACCATTTTCAATCCTAACATGGCATATATACCTCAAACTGCAGCTCAGGCTGGAGAAAGAGCTTATCACCTACCTGAACCAACAAGAGACCACGATACACAGAAAGGGACAAAGTCAGGCTTTAGCCATGGTGCCAGATCCTAACACATCCTCACCCATGTCACTTCCTGGGTCATAGCACTGGTAACACATTAGCAGACCCACTCCCTATCCACCTCAACCTGGCCACTCCTCAAGCACATGAGAACACAGTGGTAGGACCATCTCCTCCTTGTGCCATGGGTTCATCAATGACTCTTTGCATCTGGATGGCACTGGGAAAGAGATGACAACCATCTGTAAGGGCTGAGCAGGCTGATGCTGATTATCATGCAGAAAGAAGATCGCAGTCATGGGGCTGGCAGCACCATTTGCTTGCTTGAGACCCAGGACAGCACTCCTCTGCCCTGGGGGCTCCCCAGTGCCATGTTCAGTGTGAAGGGTTGTTACATTTACTATAAAAGGGTAATCTATTACAAATTACTCATTAATGCAACTGAAAAATCAGTGACATATTACTGATTAAGCCCATGTCACGCTAGCTCGGCGGCAAGACCTGGTTCACGCTGATTTGTCTTGTGTTTTTTACAGCAACCTTTTCAACACAACTTACACGCACACAGCTTCTTTTCTCCTCCTCACCCATACAAGTACACAGCCTTGCCTTTTTGGAGCTGCAGTACACATGTGCTGCCTCCTGAGTAGTCCAACTGCTTTAACACCTTGCAGCTAAATACCCAGCTGCAAATTTGAAACCCTCTTACATCCGTTTCTGGGAAGCGCTAAGCCTCTAGGCTGTGCCCAGAAGCTCTCTGTGCTGGTAAATGCATATGGATTTTGGAAAGCAACCTCAGCAGCTGAGTCACTGGGCTTTCCCACCTCTGCTGGCAACCAGCTCTGCCCAGGTAAGATCTGCTCTGTCCTGTGCTCCTTGGAGCCCGTTTCCAAAACCTCACCATCCCAGCGCGAATTGCTGGAAGGCCTCTTTGCTGGCTGCAGCCCCTTGGCTCTCCTCCAGAAACAGGAAACGCTCTAATCATCTTCCTACTAGTTTGGCACCATCGGTGTTATTGCTGCTTCTGCATGAGGAGTTTTGCCTGCGGTGGATATTCCCACTTTAAGCACTCTCATTAAGGAGCCAGGACTTTGTGCAAGATCCTCACATGCAGCCTCAGAGCCCACGTCTGACCCGCCAGCCTCAGGACAGGCATGGCTGACCAGCAACAAGTCATGGGAACAGCTAACGCTCGCTAAAGATTTACTCCTTCATTCATTCATCTCAACCACTGGTGGGTCTTGAATATAAAAGAATTATGAAACAGGGAGGTATTTGACTAACAAAGCTGGGAAGGAAACGGAAAGCACAGATCAGGAGAGCAGCAAAATGAATGCAGTGGGAACAAACAAGGAGCTGCCCCAAAAGAGTCCATTCAGAAGCACCGCAACAGCGTCACAGTAAAAGCAACAAGGAATTGGCAAAGTCTGGAGCAATGAAATAGCTGAGCATGCAACAGAACTGGGGAGACAAGAAAGCCTAACTCTAGCATTTATAGTCATGGACACAAGGCAACTGTGGCTTGGTGCCACCAGGCAGGTGGAGGCCAATCTGGCTCAGAACAAGGGGTGGCCAACAAGCAGAATGGTTGAATAAGACTCAGTAAAACGCTAACACTACCACAAACCCCCAAAAAAACTGGAAGAGAAGAGCTCCAGAGAATCCAATAACCAAAATATACCTAAAAAACAGATCAATGACAGAAAACGTGGGAAACGTGAGAGAAAGAAGAGGCAGCAGAAAAGGACACAAGAAGCAGAGCAAGAGGTGGCCCAAAGTGGTTTATTCAGGTGATGACTAGAGGCAGTGTCCTGCTAGCATCTGGAGTTGGACACCTCTCTGCCATACCAAACCACTGGGTGGAAACCAGTGGGTAGGGCTGGCTGGTCTGCTCCTCGCAGGAGGTCAGACTGGATGGGGCAGTCAGATTGCTGCTACTGGTCCCCCAGTACTGGACAGCACAGAGGGAGACAGACCCCTGCAGTGCTGCAGGATGCAGCTACGCGCCTTTTATCATCGGAGTCAGATTGTTCCTCCGCGGGGCGCAGGAAAGCTCCACTCTCCAGCTTTGCAATGAGCCACTTCCTTTTCTTCTTTTTTTAGGATCAGAATTTCTTTTCCCTTCCTCCTCCACCTCAAAAAAGCGGATATTAATAATTTGGATCGGAAAAGCTTGCTATCGTGAAGCAATGGGTGGTAACGGCGCTGTACCTACTGACATCACGCTCTCGACCTGGCCAAGTCTTCATCCCGTCAGGGCTATTCAGTAAAGCGCAACTAATTATTCTGCCAGACCCTTGACCAGATGACAAATTGATTCACAGTACTAACTAAAAGAAGGGAAGGAGGAGAAATTGCACCATTTCCTATGACTGAAACTACATTAACCTGTTACCCCAAGGAAAACTTTGTCAAAAGTTTTTATTGCGGTGGCTGAGCTATACGCCAGACGCTGAAGTGCATTGTCAGGAGACCCTGGTGCTGTGCTATGAAAGTTCATATGCAGAGCACAGTTTGCATTCGATATCCATCAGCATTCAGAGAAGAAAGGCCTTTTTTCACAACATCTGCAGAGTATCTCATGTGTCAGAGGACCTAAAACCGTTATCAGAAATGGCTAATTAAAACTTCTAGAGAAAATCAAATACATGTTTCTCTAAGCTGACCTGAGGATGCTGAAAACCAAAAGTAACACCAGAAGACCACTGGAAATGAAAGCTTTTACTCAACCTGTCAGTCAACTCACAAGGGAAACTTTTCCTGGATACTGCAATAAGTCTATAATTACATCATCATGGCAAGGGCACACCAGTGTGCTGCTTATTAATCATTTCCAGGAAGAAGACTATAAGAAAGCTGCTCTTAATAGCCCCACTGCCCGGCAATGCAGGCTCCCTTGCTCATTGCAGGGTGGGTACCAAAGATTTCTCTTGCATTAATTTCCTTTTCGAGCAAATTTCAATCCCTGCCAGAGGCCTGCAAAGCAAATGCACTTTTCCACACGTTCTTCTCACTGGATTCACACAACACCCTACAGCTCTAACAAGCTCCCCTAGACTCTCATGAAACCATTCTTCTCTGTTAGGAGTGAGAGATGCACCCTGTTCAAAACAGTGAGTGCTATCGGAGTTTGGTTTTCCTCCTCTGCCCCAAAGACATGAGATACCTTTTTTCCACTAGATCCAGGGGGAACACCAAGGTTCAGCATTGCCCAAGCTGCTTGCTACCTAAATTAAGTGACTGAGAATTCTTCACCATACATCATTCTGTTTCAAAACCTTGGACAATGGTGAAAGAGGAAGCAAGAGATGGAGAGAAAGAGGACAGGAGGACAAGTAAGTCTGTCACACCTATCTGGAACCTTAAAGCTTGTGAGAGGCAAGATCTTCTCCCTCCACTACATGAAGTAACTGAGAAGAGCAAGGAAATAAAGATAAGAAAGAGGCAAAGTATGTCGGGGAAGAGGAGAGAGATATACACCATATATATAATACCACAGACGGAGCATTATTCTTGTGGCTCATGATCCAGAAGAATAATACCCTCAGTGGAAGCTATGACACAGTGGGGTGAAATACAGCAGACTGTTATAACGGCACAGAGTGAAGTCCACAAGCCAAAGTCAGAGCCCTCCCAGCTACCTTTGATTCAATGAGTCCTGTGATCTGCTGCTCCGTTCCTCCAAGGGCTACTGATGCAATGTGCCAGATTCCATGTTTCTTTCCAACTGTTCTGAGTCTCCTGCATCTGATCTCAAAGAAGGGAGCAGAAACAGCTGGAAGAGAGAAACCAGAATGGCATAGTCCAGCAGCAACCCTTGGAAGAACAAACAACGATGGCCTTGTGAGAGGTACCATTGTCCCCCAGCATGTATGCCTGCATGTGGACATGCGTCCAACATGTCTTCTAGAAGAAAAACATGTTCCTAGTGCATCAGCTCTGGCTGGTCACAGAGCACCAGAGCATCTTCTGAAGTAGCAAGATCAGTTCAAGCTGAACAGACTGACAACTCAACAGCACAGCCACGATCCACACCCATGGGTGCCAAACGAGTCACACGTGTTAAATGAAGCCTGAGTCTGGCACCACGCTTCTCCTCCAGTGGTACCTTTACTCCCTAACTACCTACTTTGCAGCACATGAATGGCTTGCAGCCTGCACAAGGGAAGCCAGTCAAGTTCTACTCTGTTTAGACTTTAAAGCTCCTGCAGATCTAGCTGCAGGCCAAAGGAGGAGGGCAAAACAGCAGGTGAAACAGGAGAGAACTTAGTTATTTGCTGCCAAAGGAGAGGATTAGTTGTGAAAATCAGGAAGTCAATGAAGCAGAGCACAGCAGGAGGCCACTGCAGATAATAGGGACAGTAGGAGCAAGGCTATTGCTCACCAAGGCAAGTGAAGGGGAGATAAAGCCTTGTGCTCTTTCATATGTGTGATGACTAGAAAGAGGGAGCAAGGAGGTCAGTGAGATGGTGCTGGTGGAGAAAGGGCCACGAGGGAAAAACGCCTTTGAAAATGAACCATGGAAAAGTGATTAATAAGGGAAAAACTGTCAGGCTTGGTGTTAGGACCTTCTCATTTCCACTAGAAAGAAATAACACAGTGCAAATCACAAACGCATTTGAGAAGGGAAGACCAGGAGCACAGCAAGACCAAGAAGTCATTTAAAGGACAGATAAAGAATTTCAGACAGAGAACAAATTAGATTAGGATGGTTAGGAAATACACGTAGGAGAGGACAGAAAGCAAGTTGAAATGTTCAGAGGATATTTAAGGCAAGACAGCCCAAAGGATCTCTTGCCAGCCTCAGCAGCGATGAAATGGAAACCTAACATTTTTCTTGACCACAACTTCCTTCAAATCCGTTACTAGAAAGCACAGGCGCACCACATCTCTCCAGGACAGCAGTACCACTACAAGCCTGGTCCTAGTTCATACAGTACCATTTCTGCAGGGGTCCCTCCACTCCACATCCCTTCTGCCCCACCCAAACCTACTATTTTTACTGCACGAGTTCCCTTTCTTAGGTGCCAAGTCACCTATAGCAGTAACAGAATGAGTACCTGGAGTATCGCAAGTCTGCCTGTCCCACGAAGAGTTCATTGGAGGGGTTCGGTGTCGGTAGACTAGATGTGGTTTATTGTGCTCTTCTTCATACTCCTGTTCTTCCAGTGATAGCAGTGGCTCTACAAAATAGTCCCCATCATCAGCCTTGAAGGTGCCTAGCTGAGAGGGACCAGACAGGAGCAGGGGGTTAGCTTTGGGCAATGACAAACCACGAAGCAGGTCTACACAATGCAATGAGTGGTTAACAAGGGAGTGCCTGGTTCTGCAGTGACCCATGTGAGGTTCAGGTCCCACCACACCAACACCAGGCCGCACGGCACCCTGCAGCTATCCCACTGCAACTTACAGAATGCAAATTACTAATCCATAGGCCAGAAACACAAGAGAGGCATGCCTACCAGACCTTGTCCCTATGCCATTTACCACACCACCACTACTCAAGGGGAGATGGTGCTGCAATACGTTGGAGGTCTCAGCACAACTCCATTTGGTTGTGCTGGTTTTCATACAGCAGCTCTCCCTGAGACAGGCTTTCAACACACGTGTAAGGAGCAGAGGGAGGTGCCCTGCCACTGAAATCCCAGCACATGATAAAATACCAACACTCCTAGTTGCATCTGACTATGAACATAGGGATCTGGCAGATAAACAAGATACCTAAGGCTAGAAGCCATCCTAGACTGGGGTGCATGACCAGCAACTAGTAGGACACATGCCCATGCACACACACGTGCACTAACTGGGGTAGACACACCCAAGGGAGCAAGCGACCAGACGGAGACCAGCAGAGACCCCTCTGGGCACACCTGGGACAGGACCCCAGGGTGCTATAAGGCACCAGAAGGGTCAGCCCTGCAGGGACCTTCTCCTCATTCCTTTGCCAACATCCCCCTGCAAAGCAGGGTACCAAGAGGGGCTGACAGGCAGCGTGCCTTCATCACCCGTCGGGCCATGCCCCGGGGTGCAGGACGGCTCTGGGGTCAGCGCTGCGGGGAGCCTCCACCACCCCTTTGCAGCTCTCGCCAGCACTCCGGGGCCAGGAGGGTGTCCATGCCCCGGGTCTGGTCCGCTGACCTCCCCGCCAGGGTGCCGCTGGGTGGCAGTTTTTCCCCCCAAACCCGCGGAGCACCCGCTGCCGGAGCCCGAAGGAATAATAAAAGCAGAGTGAAAGAATCCCCCGTCCGGGGCGAGCCTGCGCCGCCAGCCCCATCCCGCGGGAGGAGGGAAGGGGCCGTCCCCATCCCAATGCCCACCCCTCCCTCGTCCCGCTCCTCCTCCGTGCTTCCGCCCCGGCGAGCCGCCGCGGGGTGCCCGGCGGGGCCGGGGCCGGGACGCGGGTCTCACCCTCCCGGAGCAGAGGCTGATAACGGCGG
>JAOEHY010017582.1:0-25025 GCA_025447955.1 Psilopsiagon aurifrons
CATGCTGCTGTCACCAAGCACCTTGTTGTTTTTCATGTGCCTCAGCATGCCTTTCAGGAGAATCTGCTCCAAGATTTACCAGGCACAGAGGTGAGGCTGACTGCTCTGTAGTTCCGTGGCTCATCCATTTTCCTCTTCTTGAAAATGGGGTTATATTTCCCTTTTTCCAGTCATTGGAGACTTCACCTGACTGCCATGATTTTTCAAATATGATGGACAGTGGCTTAGCAACTTCCATTTGACAGCTCCTTCAGGACCCACGGATGGATTTCATCAGGTCCCATGGTCTTGTGGACACTCAGGTTCTTAAGATGGTCTCGAACCAGATCCTCTCTTGCAGAGGGCCCAGGGTCTTCATTCTCACAGTCCCTGTTTCTGCCTTCCAAGAACATCTAGAAAGGATTTTATCTGGAAACCTGTAGTCAACCAAGTGGCTTCTAAGTTATGGCCAAGTTTCCAACTACCAATTTCCCTCTACCAATTAGTCGACCATGTCTAACTTGTCATTTTGGGACAGACACAGTCTTTCAGATGAGCTTTATTATAACCGCAGTGACTGATAAGGGCCATTACACATACCATGGTGGAATAGTTGAATTGTTCCTATGGAACTTGAAGAAATTGTCCGTATAACCATGGATTTTGTTTAGATTATTTCATGAGGAAAAAACATGATAACAAGACATCCTAATTGACTGTATCCCACGAACTTCGAAAGTGTCAGAGCAATTTCGCCTTTAAAGCACTACATAAAATATTTTATCACATCTCTGCCTCAGCAACTTTAATAAACTACACAGCCTTCAGGGACCAGGCTCCTTATAAATTAACTGCCTTCAACTTGCTGCACAAGGGTCTTTATCTCTTGTCAGCTTAATTATGTGTTTAATTTTATTTTTAACATTTTTTTTAAATGACCCATACTGAGAGAAACCTAAATTGTTTAATTATACAAATGAATATGATTATATCTAGCATGATCAAAGCGCTAATTTGTCATATTAGTGTTTTATATGGAGCTGATAGTTCCATTGTAGTTCAGCCTAAAGTTTATCAGCTCACCTTTCCAGCAATAATTTCAAGTTTAACTTTGTTTCACCACCCTCTTACAACTAATTGGCTGCAGATTTTCCCCAGTGTCTCAACAGAAGCTAGACTTTAATAAGTTATTAAGCAATTACTAATGCATTATTGCTTATGTATGTGTGCTCCAAATTTACACTCTACTACTGAAAGGCTCGAATAAGTGTCTGGGAAGCAGAACACAGCTGCACAAGACTTTCTCTTTGGCAGCAAAATTTCTGTTTTAAATATTGGACTAAACCAAAAAAGCAGTATAAGTTACAGATCTACAGCAAAACCTGTAAGGAAGATCTTATTTGAGGCCTAAGGTGCTGAAGAACAGCATTACCACTAGCTGGTACCTGTCATGAAGCACACTGTCACCACTGGATGCAGAAGGAAAGGAAGAGGACAAAGCCCAGGAGCTGGGCTTTCAGCTCCAAGTAGCACTACATCTGCCTCCTTTGCTGGCATCCTTTCCTGTGATCCCCCAGAAATACTCTCCCACAATATTAATTAAGATGAAAAGCACCATAGCTACAGCATTTGCACAGAGAACATGCAAGACTTGCTTCCAAATCCCACCCACATTGAGACCTCAACCCACTCCTCAAAGTACATTACCCACTTATGCTATAGGATAATGCAATAGGGAGAAGAGACTCTTTCATGATGACTTGGTTCTTTCTGATGATTTGGTTGCAAAAGGGGGAGGAAATAAAAGGAGAAGGTTCTCAGCACTAATCTTCAGGACAACATTCACTTATAATGGTGCTCAATATCCTACTACGTGCTCCCAAAGACTGTTTTGCATTTCACACTGAAATGACATTAAATCAGAACAGAATCAGTGGAAACGAGCTAATTCTACTGCTCTTTGGCAACACAGAGAGTCAAGGTTACCATCAAGTATCTCACTGTGACAAAAAAATTGATAAGCTCTGATAGGCAAGAATATTATTCTCCCTTCTATTCCCAAATAACCTCTATATTGGAGACCTCATCCACGAATGAAACATTGTTGATAAAAATGGGAACTGAAGCCAGGTCTCCCACTGTTAGGGGAAGTGCTCTAACCACCACTCCATAGCAGCTGTGCAGAAAGCAGGACAACAGAACAGTGCCACAGAAGATTTGAGGCGGGCACAAAGGTATTTAATATCCACATTCATTACGGCTTCCCATATACAAGGATACAATGAATGGATAACACATTCCTGGAGCACCAAGTTATGTGCTAAGCCTTTAAATTGAGCTGAATTTAAATAACTGTCTGCCCTCACTTTTCAGAGAGTAAGGGAGTAGGAAAGAGAGATAACAGTATTTTGAGAAGAGACCCAAGATCAACAATGAACTTTAAAGACAACACAGCAGTGATGAGACTATGGATAGGCTTGTCTTTCTGGAAGTTGTATCTCCCTTTGGGAACCCTCTATAAGTCTTTTCAATTGCATAATAAAAATTGTTAGTATTTCAATCTCATGACTTTTCAGCCAATATCGTGATTCTTTTTGATGGGCTGACTCATGACCTCTGCACATCAGGACTGGCAGTAATGGCATGGTACATTTTCCTGCTCTAATATTAACACATCTTATTTTCCTCTTGCAGGATATGCCTTAGAAGTCATAATCATGTAATCATAACATGATAAAGCAAATAACTTCTTTCACATTTACTGAAGGCCTGCAACAACTTTTCTTCTCCAGCCACATAACGGAATCAACAGAAGCTGTGACAGCAGTTGTATGCCTGGTAATATAATGAAGAGGTAAGCACAAGCTCTTTCCCTACTAGTCTATATAGTCTACACCTAGTCAACAGGCTTGCCACTTCTAGAAAGCAGAGTAGCGAGAGCAGGTAGTGGTGACAAACATTTATGTCAAGGAAATGCCAGCTATGACAATAGCTAATTTGTACTTGGGCTTTCTCTAAATATAAATTTGAAAGTCAGGTCAGTGGAAAAGTATATTTTTTTAAACCTTCAGTGCCAGGATGACACTGGGCAGTAGATGGGAACAGTGCATCTTGATGTGAGTTTGATTGATGATGGCTGCACTGCGCATATGATACGCACAGTAACTTCAGAAAGTGATAGAAGGCACCTGGAAAAAAGTCCACTCTGAAGGTCAAAGCTGACAGAACCTTTATATACGTGGGAAGATGTCAGTGGAAGAGCAATAACTTTAAAGAAAGCTACAAGAGGTAAAAGGCTGAAAAGTACAATTGCAAGATCTTGTGGAATTTATGACTTGCTTGGTTAATATGTCTGGCTGGCTGACTGATAGTTCCATTGTGGTAAAAATACAATAGCTGAAAGTGAAGTTCAGCTGCCCATCCTTCTATATGGAATTTAGAACTTCCACTTTGCTTTACAGTGCTGCTCAGAACAACAACAAATGACCGCCAGTTTTCCCAAATGCACTGCAGACACTAATAAGTTATTATCCAATTAGTTTTTGCCACATGCATCCAGGCATATCAGTTAGCACATGAAATTTAAAGCCTCACACTTAATGGGAAAGTCTGAGAAGGATTTTACTCAAAATGGTTGTTTATATAAACTCCATATTTATTAATTTTCTTAAATGCGGTTTTTGGAAGCCCTTTGGGTTTTTTACAGATTTCATTAGTTTCTCTGTTTTTGTCTTCACTTGAAAGCATTATGTTTTTACTTGTTATTTTCCATAGAAAGGAATTATGTTATCAATGAAACACAATGACTTCAAGGCAGATGCATAGAACAAACATTTCATCTTTTCAAAATTCAAATATCAAAATTTCAGTTTAGTATAAGCAAACTGTAATAGCCATGTATTGCAAGGGTAAAGGCACTGAATGAGCAATGGACTGCACCATCAAGGAAAATAACTTTTTAAAGCACTTTCTTTTGAAGCTTCTTAAATCTTCATCCACTAAGAGTGTTTTTCAGTCATCAAAATTATGATGAAGTTAGTTAAAGTCAGAACTTCCCATAGTGAATGTTCAGACTCCAAGATGTTCCTTTGACTGTTGCATGAATTCTGGCCAGATTAAAAACTCTCATAAAAATCACAGTTTCCTCATCTCTGTAAAAGTTTGTTAAAAAGTCAACTAAACTCCCCAAAGATTCGTGTTCTGATTTGTGGCAGAGTCATTACATTTACCTCTTCGCTTCAGCTGCTGATCTGGAAAATAAGACAGAAGCTTTTCCTCCCATGCTCCTAATTTCTCTCCTCCCAGTGATGAAGCTTTGTGGAGGAGAAAGCCTTTTGATGGTAGAAAAGCTAGACTTCAGAAATTAAAGATTAAAGGGAAAATGGGAATCAGATTAAACTGGGGTTTTTTTGCCAGTTGAAGATTGGAGACTGTCCCCAATGGCCTGGCCACTTCACCACAAAACAACAGAACTGGGTTTGCAGCTGGATACCACAATAGCTTAGCAATTTCAGCTGTTGCATACATTTACCTCAGAGATGGGTATTCAGATACCTCACAAGCCCCTGCCTCAGAAGTACCATGCTGCTAGCCAAATGGAAGTGGCCCTGATCTGCTCATGAGCCATATACAAATTAAAAGTCTGGTATTATGCCTGTACGTGACAGGGTGTGCAAATCAAAATTGCCTAACATCCTTCATCCTGACTGTATACATAGGGGTGACTTAATTAAGTCCCTTAATATTAAGAGACTTAATAATATGCTGCCTTAATAATGTTCCCTTTTTATAGGTTCATATGTAGTTCTACGTTCATACATGCATATATACAGACCATTAGATTAAATAATTATTCCATACCTTTTGGGTAGGACTGAAGCAATCCTCATCTACTGTAGCTGGTAAAAATATATATATATAATATATAAATTACTTTTGCTCTTTTAAATCACAAGAATCGGATTCCCACTGCACCTGTTAAGATCATTACTTCAGGCAACATGGTACACCACTCTTACAGTGAAGACGGATTTCTGCAATGGTTAAAAGGTTTCAAAGCACAGTGTGTCATGTAAAGTCATCAGATATTTGACTTGAGAACTCCAGTCTAGGTCAGTACCAGCTAAGCGTCCATTTTATTTCCTCTATGCCTTTCTCATTTGCTGAAAGCTTGGGCAACAGCACACCTTAGGTTAATCCTAACATTTTAATTAGTTCAGAGCTGACAGCTATTTGTGCTTTGAGTAATAAATTTTAAAGTCACTGGAAAGTAGATTAGTCTAATTTAGGAAAGCTTGCTCATGTGTTTCACTTCTCCGTGAAAGACAGACACGCTCATGAGATTAAGCTCTGGCCTGGCACAAAACTTGTTTTTCCGAATGTATCTTTTTTTCTGATGTCATAAATCATGTTTAAATCTTGACTTACTTGTCCTGCTAGTGGCAAGTAGCTAGCATAAAACAGACTCATTTTCAGATAGAATACTCTGAGAAGTGGTCTTATTCTTGGAGCTACTGGTTGGTTTATGAGCTGATTTGGCCTCCCTCGGTTCTATTTTGTCATGTGTGCTGCTCCAATGTCACTGCCTATGGAAGGTCACTGTCTTGGCAAGCAAATTAAGTTTCTTTCCCCATCTTTGACACCTCTGGGTACTCTACCTCTCCATACATATTTCTAGAAGACCTGTATTACCCGTGCTGCTCTCCATCTCAGGCTACAGTATGCCATTTATGACAAAGAAAACTATCATGCTCACAGGTAAGGCCTTATTGAGTGGGTTGTGTTTGGGTTGGTTTTGGTTGTGGTTTTTTTTTTTTTTTTTTGTGAGGAACCTGGTTCTTCAAGTACAGAAACTGACCCTGGCAGCTTGACAGGGTCAGGTCAGATTTAGCCAGTGACATCAAATTATGCACCACTCATCATTCTTCAATATATATTCCAGGGAATGAAGAAGAAACGAAATCATGTTCCAAAGTACACCAATCTTTCTTTGTGACCCACACACTACACAAACTTGATTTTTTTTTTTCAGATAACCTACAATATTGTAAAGTTATAATACTGAACTTCACAAATTCACTCACTGTTGTATCATTATATTTGAACCTCACATGTGCTTCCACAAATAAAATAGGAATGCTCTTGCTGTTACAGATGCTGGAAATGACTAGATAATGCATTTCACAACCATGCCAATGGTTATTTTCTTTCGCTCGTCATCTTTTGTTCACTGCCAGTTATTTCAGTTGGCAGATGTGGTTTCACAATCCTCTATAATTGTATCTGCTAACATTGCATAGCTGAAAGTTCCTCCCCAGAGCATCTTTAGATATTTCTTATGTCCACTACAGGTCTGTTTCCCATTAGTTATTTCCTTACAGAATAATTTCTTCAGTAAATGCCTTTTATCCAACTGTGGAAGGCAATCTCCTTATCTGACTGCGATAGGAAATGGTACCACACATTCCCTTTTCAGCTTCTGGCTAGCCTGGCACAAAAATTAAGTGACTGTACTCCTCAATAACAGCTCAACTAACCCCCTCGCAGATGTTTCTATATTTTCTCATACTCCTGCAGGGGTTGACCAGAAATGAATCTATCAGAGTGTTTTCCTACCAAAGGGGAAAAAGGAGCAGAATAATGATCTTGAAAAATACGCTAGATCAGACAAATTAAGTTGCCAGTAACTGCAAATCTAGTTATAAGCAGGTTTAAAATATTTTAAGAAATTCTCCAGGTGTTATAAGGGTGGGTATAAACAAGTGATACACTATAGATGGTAGAACACATCCAGTAATTAATTCAAAATAATTTTCCACAATATATAGGCATTTTCACTTTTTTTTTAGTAGTATTTTTGTTTTACCCTGACCTGATGAATAAATCAAACACTATCTAGTCAACATTTAACATTCTTCCCACCTGCTGGTGACACTCTTTTTGGTGCAACCCAGGATACAGTTGGTCTCTGGGCTATGAGTGCACACTGCTGGGTCATGTTGGGCTTCTCGTTGACCAGCATCCCAAAATCCTTCTTCTTAGGGCTGCTCTCAAACCAGTCTCCAGCCAGCCTGTATCTGTGCTTGGGATTGCCCTGACTCAGATGCAGCACCTTGCACTTGGCCTTGTTGAAACTCAGGGGGTTCGCACAGGCCCACCTCTCCAGTCTGTCCAGGTCCTTCTGGATGGCATCCCTTCCCTCCAGCATGATGACTACACCACACAGCTTGGTGTCATCAGCCGACTTGCCCATAACAAATGGTTTACTGTAAGGTGGATTCCAATCTCCTGCTTCTTACTTCTAGCATATACTATAATTAGCTTTGCAGGAGTATAAACACCCATCTCCCGCAGCAAGTTTTTTACAGTCATGGTGTATTATTTTCCATTTCTCTTTCCTTACCTGGATTTCTATTTATGACCTTAAGAGCCCCAAGCAGCTTCTCATCTCTTTAATGAAGAGGTGAAGTAGAAAAATAATATTTAGAATAAATCCCTCTGCTTCTTGCATCACATGATCTAGAAAAACTCATCTTAATTACAGAATTACTTTCAGATGAGTTTTTAATGTTTTGCTTCTTCATTCACTGCACCCAGTGGACAGAGGAAAGATTGTCCCCAGTTGGTATTTATATTAGATTCTGTAGTTACTGTAGGACTTTTCTCATTCCCATAACATCATTCAGGAACTAAACCTACAGAAATACTGGACTTATTAGAATAATTTGTAACTTATACTTGAATTCTTTTCTAAATTAAAGGAGAAAGAAACAAAAAAACTCCAAAAAACAAAACACCCAAAAAAAACCAACCCTGCAGTCTATCCGAGATGAATGACTATAATGAGACCAAAGGAAATTATTTTTCTTATTTTAAAGATATTTAATTTTTTTCTTAAGCAGTTTAAAATATACCCATCATTCCTTGTGAAGTATACTTAAAAATGAAAGCATTATAAATTTATTTTTACAGACAATGAGCAATCAAAATTTATAAGGCTCTCAAAATAGTAATTAAAATTGAATAACTTCTCTTGAAAAAGGTGGTGGGTTCTTTTAAATACATGAAAATGTTCATTTAAAAATCCTCCTCTTTTACAGGAGAAATAATTTCATCAGAAACATCAACCAGGTCTAACAACAGACCATTCTTATGATTTCACAGAATGGTTTGGATTGGAAGGGACGTTAAAGATCACCTCATTCCAATACCTCTGCCAGAGATAGGGACACCTTCCACTAGACCAGGGTGCTCCAAGACCCATCCAACCTGGCCTTGAACACTGTTAGGGAAAGTGCAGCCACAGATTCTCTGGGCACCTTCTGCCAGTGCCTCACAGTAAAGAACTTCCAAATGTCTAATCTAAATCTATCCTCTAAGTTTAAAATCATTTCCCCTGTCCCATCTCTACATGCCCTTGTAAAAAGTCCCTCTAAGTTTCTTGTATGCCCCCTTTAAGTATCGGAAGACAGTTATAAGGCCTCCCCTGAGACTTCACCGGGCTGAACAAACCCAGCTCTCTCATCCTTTCATTCATGAAAGGAAATTCACTCAGTGCCAATAAAACTAGTCGCCCACTCCAGGGCAAGAGCTGTACAGAACTGTAGGTGGCATAGGATATTGGGATTTCTCTTGTCAAGAAAATTGAAAGAATAGCTGGGGTACAATCTAACAGCATCCAGCCTGGGAAATACGGATATGCACCGACATTTGCAAAAGCTACCCTGTAGTGACATTACAAGGGAGACAAGTGGTATAACTTGGTTCTCAATCCTCTGGTCAATTGGAGCTGTCAGGTGGCACCTTGTACTTTGCTAATGTGAAACTCTCAAGAACATCCAACTGCTGGGTGCTGTCAAGTATTTTGCTGAAATCTAAAGCCCTTAAGCAAGAAAGCCTAATAGGACACGCATGAAAATCCTGCAAAGTATTACTAAGGATGCAACAAGTCATACAGTAGGAATAGCTTCAAAGAGCAGCAGCATGTGCCAATCTGTGCCCTGATTACTGATTAACATTCGGAAACATTTCAGAGAGACGCCTGACTCTAGACAGGATTGGAAGTGATGCATGTTATGTGAGAGGTACATTCATTTTCATAAATGACTCTTCAGAGACTTTTGATAATTCCCAGGGGGACCTCCCTCTAATGATTTAACAAAGCGATCAAGGATCAAGGCACCTAGAATTCATGAACAGCATGACACTGCCTCCCTTTCATGTCTGACATCCTAAGGACAAAGAAACTATGAAAGGTTCACAGCCATAACAAAACTGAGAGTTGTTAAAATACAGCACTGTAGTGGTAATGATGGCACTTACAAAAGAATTAGTCTGAACTCAACAAAACTTTCCCTAAAACAAGTTATTCTCAAAAAATTTACTCTCCAACATCCTTCAGTATAAATCAGTGGTACCTTTCACACAGAGTCCATTTTCTTCTCTTAAAACGCAACTAAAGTAGCAGCATATTAGCTGGACTGTTATTGTTTGATACTCAGATTAGTGGGGCAACTTTTATATTGATACCTTTTGTTATATGTAGCCTTTAGAGGACCACCTAGCTATTCTCAGTCATTACTGGTATCTGCTTTCTTTAGGCTACATTCACATTTATAACATTCATCATGAACTGATGCAGTAAAGAAAAGAGTGTGCTCTATTATGCCTTATTCAACATCCCAGAATGCTGTAAGAGGAATAACATGCTGCATTAGGCGTGGTTTGCTATGAAGATATTGTAATTTTTTGCTAGAATATTTCCAACTACTGAAGAACTCTGTACATTCATAAATAACAATATACAGAAAACTTAGACTGGTACATATAAAAAGAAACTAGTGAGGCAGGAATTCATCAGGAAAATAATGCTAAAACTGTATAAATCAGCTTTTTGTGAAGAAGTAGACAGATACACAAAAAAAAAATAAAACAGACAGGGATGCTCAAGCTCCTATGTTTCCATAAGAAAAATTCTTCCCAGAGATCAGCATCTGGGCCCAGCAGATGCCTAATGAGAGGCCACAGCAGTTAACAACACTGTGACAGGCTGAAGGGCAATGAAAATAGACTGATTCTTGAGTACCATCCACAGCAGCAAGATGCAGATCTATGTGGGAATGCTATTGCCAGAGCAGGTGAGAACACTATGATTTCATATTAACTTTAAAGAAAATGAAGCAACTTAAAAAGCTTAACTACTAGAGAAGTGTTTACATCCCCCATACACTGCAATCTAGGTTTGTTAGCAATGCAAAATTGGCATATGATAATTAAGCACAAAAATTTTCTGTCACATATGGAATTGAATCCTAAGCTCCTTTCCCACATGCCCATTACTTCGCAATTACTAAAATCAAGTTCACTGACTTCAGTGTGAAGTATTGCTCAAATTCTGTTTTAAGTCCTTTCTTTTTAACTCTTAAAGGCAGTTATGCTCATTTACCTAATTAAACTGCCTTGGTTGGTGAGAAGGCGAGAATACGTTTCAGCAAGTTAGGATACATTTCGTTAAAGAACAGGAATCCTGGGGGTTCTTATTCTATTAATTGATTCATTAATGTAAGTACAAGAAATATCACACAAATGTGCACTAAATAGCATATAATTTGTTTGCAAAATAGGTTAATCTAACCCATCTTAATTCCATGGAAAGCACTGACAGTGACCTTTGCTAGAGCAGCTTTGGATTCTGCACTGAAGCTATAAGATCCAAAGGGCAATTACTAAGGAAGGAAACCAATAAATTATGGGAACTATGTGTGCTCTGCCTGCTCTTATGAATGTTTTTCAAAACAGTATTGGAAATGCTGCCTTAAGGGAACCCTGATCAGTTCAATATATTTCATAGAACCTTAGAAAGCAAATTCCATGCCAGGCATTAAAGATATGGGGAGTAGGGGGAGTGTGTAAGACAGCTGCTGCCTAACATTACTAAACATTGAGTATGGCAATGAGATTCAGTTAAGCATTGCAAAATTAGAACCTGACTCAATATACTGTAAAATATAGATTTAAATAGAATGAAAATTCTTTTAACAAAGATGAGACACTTGTAAACAGATGAAGAACCTAGCCTCTGATATTTTATTCATATTTTAATAATGCTGTTGTCTGTGTTCCCTCCCCTCTAAGAAAAGGTTATACCTGGAACTACCATTAGGACAGGTAAGAAGCACTTCAAACTATTTAGATCCAGATTTGCACTTTCTCAAAAGTCTTTGGCATTTGAATGTAGTGCTTTATTAAAGGTCCTTGTTCCACCCAGGAGACAGACAGGACTCCCAACTCATGCTTTTCTCCTCCTTTGTAGGACACTGCACCATTTCTAAACAAATGATTTTCTAACTTACCCTAGTGACCAAAATCCAAATCTCTACGAAAACAGAGAAACACTCCCTGTCCTAGCAACATTTGGATAAGGACCTTTATGCCGTATTGACTGCAGCTATACTTAGGAGTTCTCATTCTCTTTCCATTTTATTCCAGCACTATATTTTCTCCGAAAATAGTGGTGGCTTGCAAAATTTAAAGATCTGGAAAAATACTCCATTTGGAAAGCGCTGTACAAATAGGTGCATTTTTCACGTTTGCCAACTGATTGGTAGGTTATAAACAAACCCATAATGTCAAACACTGCAAGTAATTTTCAGTGAGAACTCTTCTGGTAACCCCTATCTAAAATTTGATTACTGTATTTGGTACATTGATTAAGCAATGAAAGTAATAACAATACCATCATTTTAAGCTTCCTTGCAGGAGTGGTGTAGAGATACACTTTATTTCATGTTTGTGTTGTTTTCCCTGTCTGCTTTAAATTATGAAATGCATTATTTAAGGAGTGTGGTAACAGCTCTAATTGCAAATAAAAACAGGGTGTATCTTTGAAAAGTGCCCCTGTGAGAAGTTACAACTATTACAACTAAACCCAGTACTATAGGAACAGCACATAAAACCTGACAGAGTATAGAAAAAAGCCCAGTGACAGTTTTCATGGTCTGTTCACTCAATACTGCATTTATGAAGAAAGCATTCTTAGTTAAATTTGCTCAGTGAGGAACAGAAATGACTACTGTTATTTATGTGTGCTTAGAAGTTCCTATTATAGACGAAAGCTTTACCATGCAAGGTGCTGTACAAATAGAAAAGACTTGCTCAGCTACAAAGGACAGATGACGTGAACATTATAGATATGCTCAGTTTACAGTTGTATCGCAATCTTGACTTTAACACTTTTCAGTTCAAACACTTCCCGTCTAGTACCAGCTACTTCTAATTCCCCACCGCATTCACCAATGGCACCACAACATCTCACACGGCTGTGTTTGACCCCAACTAGGCACTTGTGCTGAAGGAAGAATAGGGGAAATGCCTCCTATTTAGCTCTAATAATCAGTAAGTGCTGCAAACAATGTATTTTCTCCTCTACCCTTCAGAAAAGGATTCTAGAGAACACACTCTTAAGACATGCAAGAAAATTAAGAACCATTGACACATTCTGCACTAAAGGTCAAATTTTATTGCTGCTCCAGCTAGCTGATTTTAGCTTTAGTACTATTAAAGTGATAGCAATATCAGTGATGGGAGTAGATGCTTTATTATGCAGATACTGGTGCCTGATAGAGAAACTCCTTTACCCTCTCCTCACTTCTTTATTTGATGCATACAGGAGTTCAAGACAAAGTTTTAGCCTGATAAATGCCTTTTTTCTTAAAGCTTTAGACTCAAACTTCCAGAAGTATGAAGTGTTCTCAACGCATCTCCTAACTAGTGTGACTGGTGACTTCACCATCAGGCTTAACTGTCTCTCAGTTATAAAGCCCAAAAATATAATTAGGATATCACTCAGCACTCAATGGTATGTTCTTTATGTTCATGTAATTCATCTCCCAATTTGTCAAAGCTCCTGTCAAATGCCTATCGCTGCATGGTGCCTTATTCTAGGTCTATCCATGGATATGGAAGTTTTGAAACCAGGCAGATGGTTTTGTGAAGTAAAGACTGTTTTGCCTCAAGCAAGACGCTTAGAGATTAAAGGAAAGGTTAATTCAAAAATAATTCAAGGTAAAGATAAAAATTTGACAGATGTGTGCAGTTCTTTCACCAATCCCTTTTTCCATCATGTCACTGTAGTATTTATATATTCTAGATCATAACTATATGAAAGTGTTCAAAATTTATCATGGGAATGAGGGTCTGAAATTAACTCGTCAGCAAAGAACATCCTGGCACCATTGATAGCCTAAATTCCCTTAGCCCATAGGCCAGGAATAACTCCAGGAGCTCTGCTTCCAAAGTCCTATAAACCAATATTGTTTTGCTTCGTGGTATAGATTATCTGGCTTGGCAGCACCACATTCCACTTATGTGGAATGTCAGTGTAGGCTTGTGAAATGATCTTTAAAAAGTGTTATCTTGTATACGAATGTAATCAAGATGCTTCATGGAAAATGGCAATATCTCCTGGTTTTAAGTGTCATGAATGAGCAAAAAAATCTCCTTTGTATCTGGCTGGTTCGGGTTAAGTTCTACATATGTAACCAAAGAAACTTGCAAGGTGTCTTGTGCCGGGGGCAGGGGGGAGAGAAGGAAGCAAGCAATACCCTAATAGAGTCAAATCAGGATAGACTCATCATAAGAATCAGTCAAAATATTATTCCAAATTTGTCCTACCAGCTGTGTCCCACTCATGCCAAAAGGGGCCAACATAAACATTTCTGACTTAAAAGCATATCTCAAACTAGGACTTTTTTCTTTTTACTAAAATAAGCATTAAATGAATGGTTGCACTAAGCTATGAATGAACTTTATAGAATCCGGAGGTTTGGTTTAAATAAATTGCCACATCTGGCAGTTGCTATAGGACCATCATCCAAGAAAATACTTCGTTTTGAAGATAAATGTTGTTGAGATAACTGGATCTTAGATGCTCAAAATCTTCCACTTCCTGCTTAAATGGCTTGGAAATGTCTTCAACACAGCCTTTTTCATGGCATTTCCACATTATTTTGGAAGTGGTTTGAAAGTCTACAGTTTTATTTTAGAATTGTCTCAAACCAGACAACACTTCAAAACAAGATAATTTATGACATATGTTCTTTGCAACTATGCCGCAGATGCAAGTACAACAATTTTAACACAGCAAAACCCAAAGTTTTTGATACTGATTTCTTTAGTTGTATCCCAGTTTTCATACTGTTTTGCCTCAGGAAAAGGAGATGACTTGTACCACATCCTTTTTACTATAAACTGTTAGGCCTAGGTTTTTAGGACTACTGAGAGGGTTCCGCCCAGCTTTGCAATTCCTAACAGGTTTATCCCACCGTCTACAACATCACAGCAGTTTGGGAGTAAAAAGTGCAGCCAAGATAAAACTTTGCCTGCAGAAATCTATGTGTTGGCGCCTAGCACCTGCCAGGGAGTACAGAGCAGGGGTTACATACAGGCAGGAAACTCTCTTTGGATCTGGCCCAAGCCGCTCGCCTCTAAGATCTCAGACCTAAACTCAAACACAGCTATTAAAAAGACACACCCAAAAATACCTAAGCTTAATATTCAGAAGTGATGAATTTTCCTAGAGTCTAACCACCTCAGCTGTGCAAGCCACATTTCTTAATGTGGAACAAAGGGATGACTAAATACCTTTGCATATCAGAGCCTCAGAACTGAAATAGGCACAAGAATGCTGCCTTACTAAACCTGTGAAAGATTTGTAAACCTCCATCCTTTCTCTTTCCCTATAACAAGAACTATTCTTATGCAATTGCAATGTATATTGAAGCTCTTCCACTTGTCTTGGTTTCATTCATACCCTATTATACGATTGCTAGGTGACTTCCCTAACACAAATTTTGGGACTAAGACCTATCAATCTGTGCCAGAAAATTTTTGAACTCCAGTGTTTTCAGAGGTTGTTTCAGCAGTCAGGCATATCTAATGGTAGCTATTCTGAACTAGTCAACATCTGTTTCTGTACTTTTATCTTATGTTTACAAGCCTTTCGTACTGCCCACCATTTTTGCTTTCTCCTGCTGTCATTTTATATGATATTTCCTTCAACTTCACAAATATTACTCTGAGGCTATAAGTGAACACATACATTCCTAAGCTGCAATGTTTCATCCAGTTCACTGAGGTTAATAGTCAAGGTTTCATGCAACAGAGCCATGACTTCTGCAGCTTTAAGAAAGCTGTCCATGCTAACCCTAGCTTTCCCTTTCAGCATGACTTCTAATTTGATCAAACCGTGTAAGTATCTAGTGTGAAACAGATGGTGTGTGTTTGGGAAAGTTTAAAAAGGGAGCATAATATACTCCCTTTGGCGGGCGACTCTGAAATGCATCTGTTCTCTCTGCAGCAAGGCTCTTCTCCCTACTGCAGGCAGGCACTGTGAAAGCCTCCACACGCAGCACTCAGTGCGCTGTCCGAATCACAGTGTTCATATTGCTTTTAAGCCTCTGGTCCCTTTTGAGCAGCATGCTAATCAAAGCAGTATTTTTTTGATAAAGGACAAACATTGACAAAATTAGGAGTAGACTTTCAGCAAACCATTTCATTCATAGCTGTGGGATTGAGGGCCAGAAGCCTTCAAGATACTTGGTCTGAAAAGCACTAACATAAAATACATCAGGTTTTAAATCAGGAATACATAGCTTGCGGCTCACACACATGTGCTAGTACACAGGCAGGCACTAAACAGCAGCAGGACATGGAGCAGGTAAATGCAGCATCTCTGGGAGTTGGCAGCTTCCATCAAAATCTGAGTTCTGCAAGGAGCTAAACAGAGACACCAGTCATCAGACTGAGGGACAGCCCCATATTGAGTGCCTCCTCATACACAGCACCTTATCATCGGGGGGGAACCAATCTAGCTGGGTATTCCACCTTTAAAAATATGAAGCACCCATTAAAATGGTAATAAAATTATTTATCGTCTTAACTCTAAAAGGTAAAGGCTATGAACTTGCTCTGAAATCTAAGGGGGCATTAGGTGGCCTAAATCATTTCCTTCTATTGTTAACCATGCAGATATGGTTTTAAATCTTTACCCTACATGCACTTAGCACCAGTACAATAGCTTGGCTTAACCTGCCAACACATTAACATTTTTCAGGCTCAGACAGAAGGATGGATATTTGGGTAGTGAATAAGCTTTAATAAAATCCTAGCAAAGAATGCCAAGAACATCTTAACATCACCTTTTCATTACTTCTAGATTTTCCACACCTTGTGCTTACTGTACAGGCGCTGACTTTACAGAGAAACTGTGATTCCAACTTCACTACTTGAGAAAAAAATACGCAGATCAGGAAAACGGAATCCAAGCCAGAACAAGCGACTAGAACAAAATAAGCTTACAAAGTGCTCTGCGTCCAGAATGCTACTCAGCCTATGCAAACCCTCTCTCCAGAATTTATTCTTTTCTTTCCAGAGACTGAATGGTAATTGTGAGAGGAAATCCTTGGAACTAGAATTCATCTATTTTACTTCCAGTATCTTCAGGATTATTTATGTCAACAGTTGCCCAGTGGACAAACAAGACTGATTCACACATCTGTTTGTCAGCAAAGCAACTTCATGTACTGACGCTGAAGAAAAAAATAATGTATCTTTATTCAGCTAATTGTTTTGGGCCTTTCAGTATTGCTACTCCTTTAAAAAGTAAATCATTACCACATTCTGTGAGACTGCAAAATACGTGATTGCATTTCGGAACTGTGTTAGCAACTTAATACTTCTAGTAACTTATTTTGATTTCTGACATTTTGAGTTAGTTCTTTTCATCTCTTACATTTACACCTAAGGTAGAGGAACTGAAAGCTCAATCTCAGCAGCAATTCAGAGTAGTAATAATCTTGTGAAATGAGCTCTTGGTTACAGTATTCCTAAAATACCATTTTTAAAAAGTCACTTTTTCAGGTAATACAAAAAAAAATTAAATTTAATGAAATTCTTTGAGACTGCCACATTAACACGAAAAAAATACAGTAAAAAAAACTGATACTGAAGATTTTAAAAACATTAAACATTAAAACATTAAAATTCAGAGAAAAATAATGTATGTAAGTATTTAGTTAATACAGGTTTTATTTTCCTCTTCCATTTGCAGGATAAAGCTTTAGTCATGAGACACACAGCACTTGGATAAATATCTTATAAACTAATGTTCATAGAAAGGAGTTGCCTGTTCTACAAATACTGTTTCATTAATCAAAATGATTAAGCATTCTGTATTATCACTTTTTTAAAGCATGAAGGGATTAAAAAGTAATAGGACATTCTGGAAAATGCAATTCTGTACTACATATTGTAAACCACAGTCTCACTTGTTATAAATACTTAAAGAGAGAAAAATAAAATTTATTATTTAAAGACAAATAAAGCTACATTTCTCTCAAACCAGAAGTCCCAAAGGCTTTATTTTCAGAAGTCTTTCCTATGAAAGACTTTTCCAATTTATTTTCAAAATAGAAATCAGCAGGACAAAGGACTAAAGGGCCCCCATGGAATGAGAGTGTGGGAATGATCTGCTCTTTCTCTCTACTCAGATATGTTGAACTACAGAAAACTGTAAAATGTTTGGCCATGATTGGGAAGAATTGGCTTAGCGACATCTTGCTGATCATGACCTTGTGGTTAGTATAAAACAAGACAAAATTAATTCAATACTTTCAGCTAACTGTATTCAAATACAAGAATGACAGGATTTTATCAAACTAGAATATATAATCAAACACGAGTCACAGATAGATAAGCTGATCCTTCAGTCACCTGAGCTAGTGCCAAAACAACTACTTACCTTTGACAGCAATGACAAAGTCAGAGCCAGAGGGAGTTCCAGGGCTCCCCATTTGCAGCTAGGGATGTATCACTTCAACAAGGTCCCATGGGGGCAACAGAATTACACAGTCCATGCCTCACCTGCGAACTAACAAACACTGCTCCCCCTCTCCTCTAACAGGGCTTGGTATATGAGTAAACCTTGAAAAACTCAGCTGGATAAAGCACATTTGTGATGAGAAAGCTGAGACATTTCCATAGTATCAGTACTAGTAGAAGGGCTGCACTGACCAGCAAGTGAGGGTCCAAAAACTTAATCTTCGCTCAAGAACAAAAATTGGTTAAAGTTTTTAAGTCTTGTTCAAATATTTTTTTAAACTAGTTCCTGCATAAATACAATCACATAGTGGGAAGACTGTCTTTATCAACAGCCAAAATTCAGTATGCCCTACTTTAAATCACATTTGAATAGGTGGATGTTCTTGCACCTACTCAGTAGTCTCAAATTAGTCATCTAAGAACCTTCTTAAGTATAAAAATGATGACTGTCTTACACCTCCAGGTGAAGTTAGGAGAAAACAGGAGCTATATTTTCCAATTAAGCATCATAAGGAAGCTTAATAACAAGGATCTAGGTAATACGAAGGTAACTATAACACATATCGATTAGATTCCATCATTAAAAAAGACTTTTGCACAAAATGAGACACATGTAAACAACAGTTTTCTGATCAATACCATGACGAAATTGCTACAGCTTTGCCGTTTTGCCGTACTTTCAAACATTCATTTGCTTGCCACACAGGAGTACTAGAGAGCTTGTAAGTGACCAAATCATCTCATGCAGCCGCATAAAAATCAAGTATGCAATCTTTTGGGGAAATGCTGTGCCTCCAATCAAAGCCAGCAAAGTAGAACTGCAGGCATATTTTACTTACAGGTTTAGCTATTTATCAATAACTCCCAGTTATGTGACTGACTTTCAGTGCTACCCCTGAATGATACTGACAGACCTCTTAATCCACTAGTCAAAGGCTCAAGGAGTGTATTTGTAGCTGTGGTTTTGCTAGTAACAGAACAAATTGCACAATTCATGAAATCTTTAGCAAAATGTTTCTTTCAAATGGTAGAGACACAATCTGAATATAATTTGATTTAAATTTAAAGCAGCAACAGTAAGCCATATATGAAATTTACTGATCTCTGCCATACTTTCGTGAATTCCAAAGGTAGCCTTTACTTTTGCAAACATATGGCAGAACTGTAGAATAAAAGCAAATGCAAGACATAAAAATCTCAGCTTCATAAATCCTAGCAGTATCCAGAAAACTCAGGGAAGCAGAAAAAAAAAAAAAAACCACAAAACCTCACATTTAAAAACATAAAAACACCTTCAGCACATGCTAAACCTTTAAACATGACAGGTAATCACATAGCATTTGAATGCTGATTATTAATTTGTATTCTTTGCTATGTGTGTAGCTAAAAATGACTCTGGCATTAAAGCCAGCACTAAACCCAAGCAAACATGTTCTGAAAAAATAACACCTGTTTGATTATGATAGCAGGGGGAGGAGGAGAGGCACAGACAGAATGGCCACATCTACACTGAGCACTCAACAACTTAATGGCCAACACCTACTCTAGCATTGCAGAAGCTCAGGTCTCAGGACCTACAATGCTCCTAATAGAAAACTGCTCCTAAGGACCTGCAAGCTCTGCAGCTGGGGAACCTGAGCATAGCCACAGACAGAACAAGATAGCAACTGCTGTTTCTGCCCACAAAACAGCTGAGGTTGTCAGGAACCTGTCTTGTGGCAAGATCGTAAACTTTTTTCCTAAGTTACTACTTCTTCTGGTGTGAAAGACCTATGCAAGAAAAAATAACCATCTGTGGGCTGAGCAGATCAGAGAGAAGGTAGGAGTCAGAATTCAGTTGCTGTTCTCCCATTATGGGCCTACAGACCTTCTGATTAGAAATATTTTCCTGACTCAAATAAATTTTCCAACAATTAAAGATACCACATTATCTAGGCCATTTCATGATTGTCTCAAAAACTGAAGTCAACTATTTCTCCCAGTTTTGGAAGGCTGTTTCAAAACATCTGTTCTCCAGTACTCAAATGTCTTCTAATATCCACTCTAAATTCATTCACTGACATTGTTAACCATTTGGGTTTAGTTTAATACCAACTTTCCCTCTTGGAAATCAATCCTACAATATGTTTATAAGTAAAATTTACCATCTCTCAGACTTGACTTTGCTGGAATAAACAAATAAAGCTCTTTTGGTATGGTTGTTCTTTTCTTCCCTGACCTTCTCTACACCTCTGCCAAGGGTAGTCATCTTTTATGAAGATAGATGGTAGAAAAAGTACATGGCACTCCACAGAACATCCTTCAGTTTTAATAGTTTTTATTCCTCAGTTCAGCCTGGAGAATGACTTTTTCACTACTCAGACCAGAAAGACAAGGCATACACAGGCAAATACACATTCTTTGTACAAGTAATTCCAAGCCAATAACATATCTCCTTCAGTGGGTATGATATGTAATAGATCTAAAGAATGAGACAGCCATCTGACCCACACAAGCAAAACCAAGACTCATATAGGTGTATATATTTAATTTATTTGTATAAAATACAAAGTTTGGCCTATGATATTTCATTCACCGTGTCCTGGCATAAGAACTAATACAAAGTACAACTCTGTCTAAAAACTTCAAGAACCTGAGCTGGGAACTATTTAAGAGTAGAAAAGTATTTTAATTGGATCTTGAAAGGCCAAAATATGAACTGGCCACTTCCAACAGATGATAGTGAATCCAATTAATGCTGGACAACTGGTGAAAAATATTTTTAGAAACACAATGGAACATGTCTTAGTAGATCAAAGACAATAACCTTCTGAAACTTCTCATTTTCATTCCTATATAAACGTAAAAGTATCCTGCACACTGTTTCTCCTTTTTTCTTTTTTTTTTTTTTTTGCATCAAATCTACCTTTATAATACAGCATGCCTATTTTTCATATGTTGGAAATGAGTCATGTCACGCTCCAGTTACCAGTAAAATCCTACTTTTGTACCTACATGTGTATCAACATATGTTCAAGTTATTAAAGAACTCAAGTACAAACAAAAATACCATAAGGCACTCTAGTTTTGTCCATTAACAACTGGTCAAATGATCAATGCCTGAAATATACTGAAAATATTAATTATTTAAAGGAGTAATAAAGACAGGTCTGCTTTTGCATTCCCTTGTAAAAGCAAAAAACCTGTGGTCTCAAAGTCTCCTGCTTCATCACAGGGCTCCTACATGTTCTGTTCCCTTGGGGTTTTTTTGCTGTTTGAAATTGATTCTAATTTTAGGGAGACACTGAAACGCAAGACAAGATAAAATGCTGAGAACCATGTCTACCTTCTTTTTCAGTCCTTTTAAGTGCATATGTTATTGCCCACACACATCTAGCATATAATTGTTGGCAGTGATGGTTTTTGGCTGGCACATCCTTTAGTGGTTGAAGGTTTCTGTATTGCTAAAATAAAATGGTATGACTGTCTCAGAAAGAGACAGAATAGGGGGGTGGGAAAAAGTTTGTATTGACATACTGCTCTTTCCCCATTAAGTTAAATATCACCACAGTAGGAAAATGCTTTGCTGAGAGATTTGGTCTCTACCTTTGCTACGAGATTCTGGCAGTTTGCTGGCATTTGGCAGTTATTTTTACCACACTGTAGACAAGGTTAAGGGACAAAAATAACTCCATTATATTTCTGTCTGGCAGGCTTACATTTGCCCAAGGGCAAATCTCTCAGATAAATATTTTTAAAGTTAGAGTGGATCATCCAAATTATGTTTTCAGCTGCTGAGGATGCGCAATATTCTCTGGTAATTCAGGGACAGCAAATCCACATTGGGCACCTGAAAGAGCAAAAGACAGAGGCCACACAGAAGCCACTTCTGTTTCTCATCATTTATAGGCTTACGGTTCTTTGATTAGACAAAGGATAGATAAAACTTGGACAGTATCTGCAAATTTCCACGTTGTCCTGCCAATTCGCCTGAAGCCTAATCTGGAAATCCTGCTTTAAGATGTCAGAGGGAAGTTCATCCTCATGCTCACAGAGGCTGCCAAAAAGAATGTAATTGTGACAGGTTTTGTTTTTTGTTGTTGTTTTTCTGAATGTGAATACCATCAGTTCCTTTCACACAGACTCCCAAACAACCATCAGATGATAATGAATTTCTGTCAATACAAACTCGAGCCAAATGTGAACTGGCAAGCTACAAATGAAAGACTATGTATCTGTTACCTATCACCTGGGCTATCAATTCCTTCTTACTCACACTTATTCTTAATTTACAAATAAACTGTCATTCAAAATCAAAGACTAAAATTAGCTGTGCGAAAAGGAAAAAAGGAACACTGTTTAAAACACACACTTCATGCCATGAGTTTAGGGTAGCAGTACATGGTGAAGCCATGAAGTGGGGAGGAAATACATTGAGTACACTATTGCTTCAGCTGCTAGCTTGTTCTGTGAAGTGTCAAGCGTAATTACACATTCAGCCAACGACTTCCCATTCTCAGCCCAGCCTCATCCACAGTCCGTGATGGGGGATACTGGCAAAAACTCATACTTGTTTTACTTAAAGACATTTTCCAGATGAGAACTCCCTAGGAGGGAAGCTAGGAGTCCCCTTTATTTCAAAACATGTCACAGCCATGACCCCTCACCACTGTAAGCTCATGAAAACAGTTATAATAACCAAAATGATTCCACAACTAGATATCACAGCAGATAATTTGACACCCACTGTGTTTTCAACCTTCCTGCGTAAAGGGGTTCATTAGACTTATCAATGAGAGATGACACAGAGGTAATGTCAGTTACATGGTATGTTATTCACACATGCTCTTCAGGAAATGGAACTAGGGCTAATGGGTTGATTTATTTCATTTTTGATTGAGTAAACTGGATCCTTCCACAGGCTGCTGATTATTTTCATTGTGTTCTGAGATTCAAAAGACCTACACATAGCCACCACTAGGAAATACCTGAAATTTAAAAGCTCCCTAATTTTGCAAAATACTTTCCATTGCACAGATAATGTGCATGCACTGTATTTTAACACAGTGTCATCTATTAAGAAGTTCATTAATTTTTAATGTACACTAAATGTCTGAGGATGTTTTGTGCAGCAATGACAACATTGGGAAGAAGGAAAGACTAAGAAATAAATGGATGTGGGAATGGTTCTAGGGCTGACAGAGACATCTCAGCATCAAATGAATGGGAGGCTTGGAAGGACACCTGTTCAAAAGCAACCACAACGTATGTTCTCAGATGAAATTTACTGAAACAATGAGTACACAAAAAGAAAATTCTACCAAATACAAAAGGTGGTACCCCAGACATGGCTTTCTAAAGAGCAAAGCCACCCCTTTAATAGACTTGTGTTCAAACTCTGGCTGCTCTTGCAAATGAAACTTGTGTCTTCCACAGTGCCATAAAACCTGGTATCATCACAGCCCAGTTAAACATTTTGTTAGAGCAGACAGAATGAAACAAAGGAATAGATCTAAAAGACATATGAATGGCATTTCTAAAGGTAAAGAAGGGTTCTTTGTCTCCATGGGAAGCTGTATCCATTAGTCCTACAGGCCAAGAAGCAGAAAGTAGTACTGATGTTAGTTTACCTCATGTACTTGTGTTTTCTGACTCCAGCTCTAAGCAGGGAGTTTCCAAACCACTCCCAGCAGAACAGAGCCCATACTGTTTGACTTACATTAAACTATTTCTTAACCTGAACTCTCTTGATTTTATCACTAGATTCTTTCCCTGCTGGGTCATTTAATCTTTGTCTCCAGTGGAGTAGGTATGTAGTTGTAATTGACCTTTTTGCTATGTCCCTCCACCTGCAGAAGTGAATCTGCTGAAACAACTCTGGGTCTACCTGGGGTTCTGGGAATCTGAACCCAGCAACAGCAACCCACTGCAATACATACATGTTGAACAGGATAATGAGTTAAAGAATTTCAATTACTGACAAAAATGAATAAAATAAGCCAAACCCATCCTGCCAATGTTTTAGTGAAAGAGGGAACAATTAATAATTTAATCATTAAACTAAATGTCAGATAAATAACTGGAGTTTGGTATCGATGTCACATGCTCCCTGACTATGTACTGTGGCATTCAAAAACCCTCTCTGTGTTTTTCATCTAACAGCAAAAGTTCCATCTATAGGTGGAGACCTTTGTTTCTCTGTCACCTACAGCCCTATGGTTACTGAGAATAAGGGCTATTAAATGTTCAGTTTACAAAGCATTACTATTTCATATTCCTCTACATCAATTACTAATGGAATGCAATTAACCGATTCTCTCATGAACTGTGATACCAGATATAACAAGCCTGATTCCTTTCTCACTGTGGCATAAATTAGCAGTAACTTCATTAATGTCAATAATATTATATAGTATAAAAAGAATGAATGGATGAAAACGGAGATGAGTTAGGACAATTTAATATCAGGGCAACACATGAGAACAATATATCAAGCCAATGAATAACAAAAATTAATTAATTTTAAAAACACTGCTATAAAAATGTGTTCAAAACTGCACTCATTACAATTCCAAAAGCCTTACAAAACACAAGACCAGCCAGAAACGCACTTTAATGAATTCTACCTAATGTCTTGGCAATCCACTGCTAAAAGGTAGCAGTGAGCACAGAATTGGTATTTCAAATTTTACTTTAATAGATCAGCTTGTCTATCTCATATTAATTCAAAATGTCACCTTTAATTTGACTCTAAAATGTGTGTTTAAGGTTGGAGGGGGTAATTAATTGTAAATACTTCTATAGGTTTTCAAATAATAGTTTAAAGCCAGTAAGAAGGTAACACCTAAACACCAGACTTCTCTGGGAAAACATAAGTTTTGCTTACAAACAACAACATTTGTGTGACTTTGAAGGTCACAGGCAGAATGCTTAATTCCTATGACTTCTGTGCAGTATCTTCCTAAAACAAAGACCAGTGACATGGCCTCCTGACAGTGTACTTCTAGGCATTGCCTCCAAAGGCAATGATCTTAAATGTGAGAGGAATTAAGAAATACACAGTTATTAGTGGCTGCAGTTTGGTGCAGAGACAGTTAAAGGCTCCATGTGTTAAGTTGCCCATGATTCACAAGATCTCTGCTTATTGAGATCCAAATTGTACAGTCTGGTTGGAGTAGAATAAGAGTGAA
>JAOEHY010017585.1:0-22298 GCA_025447955.1 Psilopsiagon aurifrons
CAGAGGGAGTACATCTAAAGGAAATATTGGGGGGGGGGGGGAGGGTCACATATAATTTTCTATTATTAGCCATTAATCATGTCTGTATTTCCAGTACTTAACATCCTTACCTACAGCCAAATGCTAATCCCATTAATCCTCTTTAAAGATCTGTAAGGTCTTCAGTGTAATTCTGACTTTTACTTAATGCATATCTTCATTTGACAGTGATTTTTGAAAGCTCACTTGAGACCAGTTTATTTTTGAGAATGGAGAAAAGACTGTACTTTTCCATGATAAAGACAATGTATTTAAAAATAGAAATGAGACACTAAATGCTGCCAGCCAGCAACAGTCAACACAGAGAAGTCATTCCAGGAAAGCTGCTACTGAAGGACTGCTACTGAAGTGAATGGAAGCTCTGACCACAGAAATGCTGGAGAACTGGTCCTAGAATTTTGGAGGAAAATAAGTCCCATCTTAGGGAAGAGTCAGCAATGCATAAGGATTATTTAACTACCCCCACCCCCAACAGGGCTTTTCCATTAGAAACAAACAACTATCAAGGAGATAATTACATGGCAATCCATAACACAGACTCAGAAAATTCATACCGTTTGGCTTTGGCTCAGTGAGCAGCATATGCAGTAACAAGCAGAATCCACAAATTCATACTGTATGAAAAGTGAAGCAGGTCACACACTACACTCCTAGGGCTAGAGATTTAAAATAGTGGCTTTGAGTACTGTTGTGTGACCACAGCAGTGATACAGGTTTTCCAAACTCTAATAACACAAATTCTACCACATGCAGAGTTATAACTTTTTCTCTGGCCCTGAGTATGAATCAAAGAAGGGAATGAGGAGGATGCAAATATCATTATGCTCAGTGGCCAGAATCTCAGCCAACATCATTCTGGTTTCCATGATATGAGCAAACAATGGCAGCTGGGTAGGAACTTCTGAAAGTTGTAGCCCTCTTGGAAAACTCTGGGGTAATCACAACAGAGAAGTAACAGCAGATGGAGCACAGACATACATGTAATCTAAGGTTGAAAGCCAAAAGCCTATATCAATAGTCAGGATAAGACAAGCTCAGAATTACCTTTGGGGTTTTAGTGATGTATCCATTTCTCGCTGCTCTAATCTCTGTGCTCTGTATTAATCTGTGATTAATTATGACTTAATTGCTCTTTTTACCATACTGCAGAGAACAAATGGCTAGTTGAAAAAATAGAAATGCTCTATTTCAGCTTTTTAAATCAAGGATTAATAAAGCATCATCTTATGGATGAAATGGATGAGAATAATTAATCCCATTTTGTTAAGGCTTTCTTTGTAAAGGTGTAAGAGATGCTACAAAATTCATCTGCATTATCACTCAGAATTAAAATTGAAAGCTTATGCAGAACTGTCCAGTTAAATAACATAGCCTTTTGGCTCTGCATTTTTGTTAGAGCTGGACAAAATATGTATATGTTCAGGCAAGTGAAATCTCAGGGATATTTATATTTTCTCTTCAAAATACCAATATCAGTTCTGTAGTTGATCACAAGAGGAAGACCATATCATCATATGTCCTCTCATTGTTTCAAATTTTTTTAAGTATCCAAACAATGTGGGTCATTTGGACCAGCTCTAATCTCCGACTGCTCACTGAAGTGTTACTGACTGCTCAATTCATAATTTTTTTCTGAGTTTGTCAAACCTCTGAAACTTATAGATAAAGATAGCCAATCCAGTAAACGAGATTGAACAATGCAAAGGCAGTTGGAAAGAAGATTCGAGAATAGGAGTCAATTTTTGCAATGCGGATGTGTATTCTTCCTTCTCTCCAGGATCCTGTGCGGCAGTCTTCAAAACAACAAAAGAAGCTAGCACAGTCTTTTCCTTCTAAGCACTCATATCCATAATCATCTTCACGTTCAGGGAGATGATTAATGTTATTAATTGGAATTAGTGTTGATCCAGGTCGAACAGCAATTGCAGGTGCTTTCTTAAAAAAAAAACAAAGAAGAAAAATATAATTTTGGAGGTGGTTGGTTTGTTTCTTTTTTTTATTTCCCCTCATTTTTAGCCTCCATAGGCTTTCCATTAGTGAAGACCATCATAAGCACCTTCAGCACATTATACAGAAATTCTGATATTAAGCAGTTTGGAGAGCTTTGCGAATTATGAACTGCTGTATAGCTCATGCAGGCAAATGATCATGAAATATTTTTCACCGGCCACAGTGAAAACCTGATTGTTCTGGGATTTGGGAATAGTGGATAATTAGTTACACAGACAGGGTTAGCTGATCCCATTTACACAACACAAACAAACATTGTGAAGACGCCCAGTTTGACAACGGGGTCATAAGCAAGTCTACAAGCAGGCTACAAGCATCACTACCAAAGGAATGATGATTCTCCCAACATTTGGAGTGTTGAACAACAGTGAAGGTGTTTCTGGAAGATACATTTTCACCAAAAAACAGCTAATAGGGTTAGTACAATATCACTGGTGAAGTTTAAGAAACAGACACACAAGTCCAGGCTACATCATAACACCCTCTAATGTTAAATCCCCAAGCAATATCCCCTGCCTTTAGAAACTAAGACACAAGAATCCTTACGAGAACACCATTCAAGTCACTAAGCTGATTAATTTAGATCTTAAATCTTACTTTCCTTAAAAATAACTCTCTTGCAATCTGGTAAAAACTCGGTGTAATAGATGTTAAGTTCCATAAATAATTTTCATAGAAAAAATATGAAATATTTTGCCTTATGGCCTAGCACATATATTTTTTGCTATTCCCTTTCTTGCGACTTTTGCCTTTTAACCATCCTTTTACTTGCACAACCACAGCCCATCTTTTCCCTTTTTTTGTTCTGTTTCCTTGCAGTTCTTCACTCTTCATGCTTGTGTTCCTGAATATTTCAAAATGCAATCTATTTCTCTAGGTGTCTTTTTTCCCTTTCTAAATCTTATAGCCTTTTTAAACTAATCTATAAACCTCCTTCTTTAGCTCCCCCCCCTTTGGCATCTCTTCCAAAATCTTCAGATGGAAGACAGAATTTACATCAACACTAGTCTTACATTGTCTTCTCTCTTTTCGACCATCTCCATATTTTGTCATGTTAGGAATAAATGCAGGAAAGGATGTAGTCAGAAGAACTAGCTAGGTATTTAAGTGTAGCGAAGAATCTCTTTTAAACAATTATACATGACAGGCAGTGAAAAAATATTAAAAAATATGAAAAGCAGGAAGCCAATATAATTTCACTTCTTGTTATATTTCGGAGTCCTGCTGTCACCCTTCCATGGAGTTACTCTGGCCAGCACACAGATCTCTATACATTGTTACGAAGGCATTCTGTTGCTGAAGGGACATTTCACCCTGTGTCCCAAGGGATGATGTTTTAAAGCAGTGCAAGATGCACATCTTTTTTTAATAGCTTTGTCTAATAAGTGTATTTACCAGAGGAAGTTTCGCACAGGCTGCTGTTTCAATACTTTTTAGACATTATGACCTAGGGAGCTAATTATCATGCTAAAGAACCTCATTATTCTTTTCAGTTATGATAAAATACCAAAAATAACAACAAACAGCAGTTATATGCCTCTATCCTAATTTGAGGTACCTCAAACAGAGCATATTTTTAAAAAACATGAAAAGTAAGTTCATTTTTTTTTTTTTTTTAACTTACAAAATCATTATTTTGCTGAAGATATGTAGGGAAAAAGATGTTTATAATTGTAAAGCCTACTCTGGCTTTACAATAATTTTCTGATTGATGGACCTGCTAATGTAAGATTTGTAGCATGATTCATTTCTACTAATGGGGTAAAACAGGAATTCCCAACTCAGAAACACCATAAAAGGAGGAAAAATAACGGTACTGCTTTTAATTGCTCATGTCACCAGCACAGACCGAAGCTGGCTACTGCATTACAGGTTTGAAGAGGTGACCTGAGAGAGGCAGAAAGACAGTGGCATCTTATAGGCCTAACTACCTCCAGGGAATACATAAATTGTGTAAGAAAGGGACAATGTGAGGAGAAAGGGGAAAAAAACGCCAACACCTCACAAGAAAATGACCTGTATCAATTTGCAGAGACTTAAAAAAAAAAAAAAAAAAAAAAGGAAAAAAGATGTAGATACAGTAGTACATACTAATTGTTCATGTATGTGCCCACTAATATCGTAGATAAAATTCCACAGAGTAAGAAGCATTTATAATACATTCCAATAGGACCAAACCCAAATTATTCTGCATTAACACTAAAAAACATACAAAAGAAAGCCATCATTATAGCATAGAGGATGCATTCACTTCAAGTGAAATGATGATCAGAACAAAATCCGCAACTAATTAAGTTTAATCTTTCCTGCCCAAACTCACTCTCCTTACTAATGTGGATTTACATATGCCAGTTCCTACCATCTTTCTTGAATTATGCCAGCACACATTTTGTAAGATAAAACTGCTGTAATCATTTATAAAATCTCACCCTTTTTTCACAAGATCACTTATTGAACCTTATTGTTATCAGATCATGGAATAATAAGCCTTTCTTTCATTTTGAAATAGAAACAGACGACCGATGTAAGGCAAGTTTCCTAAGGGAAAAAACACCTGTAAATGAGAACTTTTCAGAAGGAATTAAACTATTTTAATTAAACTGGGGTTTGAGTTACATATCCATATCTACAAGAGAAAAAGAATGAATAGAAGTCTTTGACAAAGATAAAAGGAGGAAAAATAGAAAAAAAAAAAAAAAGGATTTGTAGTTGTATGACTTCCCTTTAATTAATAAGATGGATTTGTTAATTGTTCTAGTTAGAACAAGAAATTTTATAGTTTTTACAAAATAATAACAAAAAAAATCCTATTTATAAAATGAAAATCCTTGCATCTAAGTATATTAAATTTAATTCCCCTGGGTTTTAGAGTAATTCCTTACCTAGTATGGTCTTATAACATGCTGAAACATGTTTAAAGAATTCTGTGTGAAAATATAGCTGGTTTTCAACTACTTAAAAACAACAAGCATGCTTTAAGAAAACATTAAACCGCAACCAAACAGTGTTTGGAATATTATATTGCTAATTTTTATCTTAGTCAACAGATGTCTTAATTTCTATCTCCTCATTTTCATACATTTTAAATTGTGATATGCACTGAAAATCTCAAAGCATTTGGTAGACTATTGCATAAACAGCTGATGTGTGAACAGATTCTGGAAAGTCTTGTTAGTCCATTCAGAAGAGTATACTTGCAAACCACTTCAATGGCTTTTGATCTACCAGCAGCTTATCTTTAATAGCTCCCTGGTTTGAGTAAGCAGTATTTTCTCCCCTCTTTCCTCCTTGTGCATCCTGAGAGCAGGCTTTTTTCAGCTTCCTGTTCCCCAAGTCTTGTTGAGACGTCATTGCAACAGCAAAATAAATTGAATCTGCTGTGCTGGAAGTCCCTCAAATTTCTACAGTCTCATTTATCTTTTACCTTCATTGCCCATCCGTGGCTCCGGCCAAAGCCTAAGTTTTCTTCGCCTTCCATTGTTCCCACATTTGCTTCTACCACTAACAGGGAAGTCTGAAGTTTTCATTTTCCAGTTATTGCAGCTGTCCTGGATTCCCTGAGGATCACAGTGGTGCTTGACCAAGGCAGCATAATGCTTCACCACTAGTCTTGCTGCAAGGACCCACTCAGACCAGCTCACGATATTAAACACAAGAGCTCTCATTTTGCTGGCATTAAGCCATAGCAGCCCTGCAGTGCCCCCATAAGATAGTCTCCCAAAGAAATGCTGCTCAAAATTGGTGCACCTGTGCTTTTTGACACTAGTTGCAGAAGGGATATGGGCTGCAACAGGATTTCTGCATTTGTGCATCTGGGCTTCTCTAATTTAATTTTAATTTCTCTTTCATCTTACACAGCCTTCAGTCAGAAAAGACAACTGATATTATGATTCAGCTATGCTCCAGCTTCCTTTGATGAAATTATCTGTAAGGGGGCTTTATACTATTGTCCTTCCTCTTATTCTCTCCGAAAGATTACTACAGTCAAGCCTCAGATAGTAAAACTAGTGCTTGAATGAATAAGCTATTTAACAATTTTACCTCAATATTTTATTAGTTTAAAGATTAACTTTAAATATTTGTACTGGCTTCCAACAATAAAGTCTTTGGAATTTCCAGTGTTCTTAGGACATGAACAGAAGGCTTCTTAAAATATATACTTGTGTGCATTATACTTGTAATAATACTTGTTCCTGAGATACGTAGGACTTCGAACATCAACCTGTAAAAGCAGAACGTTCATTTTACCAGAAAGAAATATGGAAGTGAAAGAGGGTAAAAAACCAAAAAAAACCCCAAACAAACAAAAAAAGGAGTTAAGGCAAATTTCTGAAGTGGCAGGGTGTCAGAATGCTGACCAGTAATAAGCATTTTTTTAATATTGAAAAGCTAGTGAGGTAAGAACCAAGTGATGTGACTCCAAACAAATCTTCCCACCTCCAGTCCATTTACATTATCTCTACTGCTACTGTGTTATCTATGGTTTTCTCTCAGGTGCTGTTTTCAGAAGCACTGTGCCAGACTGAATTGTCTCCATAGGCACACACCTCATGGGCAGATTAATAGCGGCTTGGCCATGAAAGCACTGAATATTATAACAAACCACTCTCTAGCTTAGGCTTATGAGCAGAAGGATCCAACACCTTTGTTCGTTATTAGTATTTACACAAAATTACTGCAACCTCCCAACTGTAAAAAAAAAAAAAAAAAAAGACAAAAACATTAGTGTTAATTATGTTTGAACATTAGCCCTTTTACTTAAGAACAGTCCCTCAAAATTAATGCTACAATAAAGAGCATTCTGTGAATTTTTTTTCCTTTTTGTTTGTTTAAACTTACTGATGACTTAGATTTTGTCTTCTTTTCTTTTCCTTTGTCTCCTTTTCTGTTGCTGGTAAAGTAATGCAATGTGCCATATTCCATCAAGGCAGCAAAAACAAAAATGAAGCAAACTGAAACAAAAAGGTCCATTGCTGTCACATAGGAAACCTTTGGGAGTGACTTCCTTGCAATTGTACTCAATGTTGTCATAGTCAGCACTGTTGTAATACCTGTTTGAGAAAGAAAGGAAAAGAAAAAGACCAGAAGAGGGAAATGTATAAGTGAACCAATTATATTGTAACAAAAAATCCTCAACTTGTCCCTTAATTTATTAATACAATAACTGGTCCACAGCAGGGTTCACTGCTGATCGCAGCCAAACACAACAGTGCTATTGCAAGAAGTCATCCCTATGGATCCAGCAGCCACCATGGGATCATACAGAAGGCAGCACATTTCACCTCCAGTTTAAACCCCTCCCATTTTCCAAACACACTCATTAAATAATGACACTCAAAGTCTGTGTAATTTCATAAATCCGTTGAAGAATGCACATAAAACAAATACAATAGACAAGCAGGTACAAATAAGCACAAAAATTTTACTAATACAAAGAAGTCTTTTGGTTCTTGAAAGATTAAAATGTACAAAAGGACACATTCAGAAAAAGAAAAAAAAAAGGTATATTATTTATCAATGATTTCAAATTTTCAGAAAACACAAGGAAAAGGAATGACACTTTCAATTGTTTGCTTCTGACATGTTGCAGACCAAACTAGATGACCTTCATGGCCTTTCTGGTCTCATCCTTTAAGTTACCAGGTATTTTTTCAATACAGTGCCTTAAGTAACAAACCATTTCCTTCGATTCACTTACATACAAGTTCATTAAAAGAACAAGCTGGCCTTAATAGGGATGTGTTCAGAAACTCAACTATACCACTCTCCTTCACTGGTTTAACATTTAGAAGGTGTTAACACTTTTTATTCTATTTGATGCTTCAGAGACAAGCAAAGCCTTTTTCACAGTAGTCCCAAAAATTAGGATGCGACCTTTCCTTCGGAAAGCAATTCTTGAACACACAAAAAAATCATTATTTACATACACAGACGTATTGCAAAAAAATGTGTTACATCAGTCTAAGGCTGTCTGTGGTGCTTCAACCAAAGCATGGACTCAGGGTCTCTATGGACTGATCCCACAGGAGGAAAGCAGTGGTGATTTTACAACAGATTTCCCAATGAAATCAAGTGCCTAAAAGGGCAAACAGATAATCACAGAGTTTTTTAAAAGTGCTTGGCTCCCACTAGATGCTTTTGAAAATCAATTAGGCATTTCTCCACATAGTTAAACATTTAAATACCCTTAACTGTCACAAACCTTTTGCTTTGGGAAACCACAAACTGCCAGAATCTTTCAATATACATGGGAGGAGAAGGCCCAAGCCTTTTCAGCATACCTGAGTTCAGCACAGCCTCCAGGCAAGAAGTCACACCCAGCATTTCCCTAACTGACCTCTGCTCAGAAAAGAAAATAAAGGACACCTGGACTTTCACAGACCTCTCTGCTATTCAAAAGGCATACAGAGGGCTGCCACAAGGACCTTGGCATCACAACTGCCTGATATGACAGACCTCGCTTAGTTTTGGTTTTCTTGTCTTAATTTATCATTATTTCCCATAAAATTGCTTTGTCTGGCATTCTCTTCTCCACCAGAACATCTGCATGTGAGAAAAGTCACCCTGCAATCTGTCAAACAATGGCATCTGCATGTTCGTACAATAGGAGCTCAGAGTTAACTGCAGGGAGCTGTAAATACAATATTGCAAACATTTGTAGTACATCTCAAATAGATAAAGGTTAGTACTGCTGAAGCAGGAGCATGAAAATTCTATCTTAACCATGAGATTAAAGGCCAATTTGCAAGGTTTGGGGCATTGAAAAATACCACCAACCAACTCTGTAAAAAGAGCAAACTGGATACAGAACTCACAGAATACCAATACAATTTTTCCTGTTATAGCTAGTGTCTTTCCAGGTAGTACACACAGTGATGTCCAGTGATTAGTCAAAGAAATCATATAATATATAAAAAAAATCATATTTGAAACTATTTTTTTATTGTTTCAACTTATTTAAGCAAGATTTTAGGCTCTCTTCGCTAACTTTGCAGTACTCTTAAGCAGCATAAACAGCCAAGACTCCAATTTTTTCGCCTTACTTTTCATTAGGCTACTGAACTATTTTGCTTACTTGCTTGACTTGCTAATCTTACAGGCTTGCCTGCAAGTGGTCCAGTTTAAGTTGGAAAGTCAGGGAGTTAAAACCTGAACACACCCTTCTGATAGCAAACACTCCTAGTAAGTGGGAATAGTGTGTTCACAATCCTATAAGCTAATGAGAAAAAGTAACTCACATCTCTCACTTTCTAAGATACACTCAGCTCTTGATCTTTCCCCCTGAACAGGGAGGGGAAACATCACCAATTTTACTAAAAACACCTATCATTTCTAAGCTCAAAGTTGCCATTGTGCGTCCTTGCACTCTGCACACCATCTATCGTTCTTTACATGGGGAGTATGACTCTTCTTCAAGGCAGCACATGAATCCTCAAGTCAAACGTAGGAGGCTGGCACCATGTTAAACATGCCACATGACACTAACACAGATTATCTCTGTAGCAGAACTTGCAGCACACTGCAATGCTATCTGTAGTAAAAGCAGGACAGTGATTCAAGCTTTTTCAGTTATATGCTTAACTACATGAAGTGCAACTTTGGTTGAGAATTTTCTGTCCTACCCTGGGCTTAGAAGAACAGCTGAAACATTTCTGTTATTAAAAAAACAACAGCAACACCACCAAAAAAAAACCCCAACAAACGAACACACAAAAAAACCCAACTCAAACAAACAGACAAAAAAAAAAAAAATAAAAAAAGAAAAAGAAAAAAAAAAGAAAGAACAAAACCTTCATGGTTATTGCCTGTGTAGCAATGACATCCTTCGTTCCATGATGCTAAGTGAAGTTTAATCATACTTGTCAGACTAATGATTGCCATACTGCAAGTCCCTAGAGATGACAAAAAGAACACAAGGGAGAGGAAAATGTATTTATATGAACACCACCACATCCACAAGGCTTGGTTCGGAATTTCCAGATTTCCATCCTCAACACTCCCTCCTTAAGCCCTACCGTGCAACCACAGCAGGATCCATCTATTCTTAATCCTGCAGTTCAAGAGAAAGGGTGACCAATGGTCACAATGTGAAGGGGAATAAACTGTGTTCAATTTATTCCCTGCTGCAGGTTTGTATTCATGGGGAGTGCCAGATCCTTCAAGGTTGAAAAAACATGTTCTTACCGAGAGAAGTTCTTGCAGGAACTGCATCCTTATTGATCCAAAATGACACCCATGAAAGAACAACTGTGAGTATACAAGGAATGTACGTCTGAATAGTAAAATACCCCATACGTCTGCTGAGATCAAAGAAGATTGTCATAATAATATAATCACCTATAAATTAGAAAAAAAAAATACATGACACTGAGAATGGTTTTCAGTTCTATCTTCATCTGTTAGGCTTGTTTTACACATATTACGTGAAATAATATTAACACTTTGCCTTACCAGACAGCGTATGAGAAATTTCAGTGGTATTTCGTAATCCTACAAATGCAAACTGATACAATCTCCAGTATTTTGGATCTGCCACTTCAACAGAGGTTTTCTTCCATTTGTATTCAATTTCATTTCTGGGATATCCATCTAGGATAAAACAGAGCAAATCAAGCATTCAGCCACAGTGTATACCAACACATATTTTGTAATCTCTGAAGCTGTTTATAAACTTTTAAAATTGTTTATAAACCAGGACTACATAAAGTGGATCAGACAGAAAGCCAATATACAGTCCACCCGATACATACAAAATTTAACCACAAAACATCTAGCCTCAGTACTAAGCCTAGCTAGAAATATATGATCAATCAAAAACTATATAAATACAAACAATTTGTAAGTATCTACATGATATTCTAGAACTCAGATAGAAAAACTGGCTCAGAATCATCACTGAATTAATACACAACTGTAATATACATTATCATTAGAAGACCACAAGGAGCTTGAGTACATATATTCATAAAATTCCTAATGATGTTTATTCTTTGTCTATCACTGTCAGAATGGATTTCTGTGGCCTGATTCACTATCCAGTACTTCAGCTTTAAGGAAGTGCAACCTTCTTGATTTTCACATGCCTCACATGTTACCCCACATTATCTTGTAGAAAGGTAGAAATGAAATTAAAGTAGACTTGCTTGTGTTGCGCAACTACTTAACGGAGCTACCAAAGCTCATTTAGCCAGAAGCACTCAAGAAGGAAGTATTAAATGAAAACATTAATTTGAAAAGAATCACTGAAGTTTGATTTCATTGCCTATTAGGTTTCACATTTAGGAATTAGTCATTTAGCTGTCTTCAGGTGGTTTGGGATTCTTTTGCCAGTAATAGCAAAATCCCCTTAGATTTTTATTTTTTTTTTAATATAGTTTATACTAAAGAAATTAATCCTGAAAGTTGTGTTTCTTGCTCACATAAGTAAGTCCCACTGAAAGAAGGACTTCTTAAACTGATTAAGCATTTACAGGAAAAAGTTGAAGAAGACAGATCTTATTTTTCCTTTTAAGTATACCACATGGAACTAATTCAAAGCTGGAAAGTATGGCAGGTATAAAAAATAAAATTCTTCAGGAGCAGTAGATTTCCCTTAACAGGGATGGGCACTGCATCAGAATCTTAAGCAATAAGATTATTTTTAAAGTTGCACATAAATGAAATGCATGAAATTCAACTCATTCATTACTGCATTTAATAATGCACTAAATAATGCAATAAGTCTAATGAAAAAAAAGTAGGTCAGTTTTTTCTTCACTACAAGGCTTTAAAAAGTTAACCCTTGCTCTCTTACTGCTGGGATTTAAGAAAATTTAATGCCTGAATGCAAAGGGGAAAAAAAAAAACCCAACCCAAAACCAACAAAAATGTATTTTACCACCTACAGCTTGAAAACTCCAGTGGACAGGAGTGCTCATCCATAGGAAAGTTATGAAGCTGAAGATAACATTCAGCATTAATTGTCAGCCTAATTAAAAAGGAAGGGGGGGGGGGAGAAAAAAAGGTTACATTCAAACGTCCAGACACTCCAGACTAGATAGCAAAGAACATGCACAGAAATCAATTTTATCAATTAATGAATGTTATGCAAAAGCATCCAGCATCACTGCCAAAGAACAAAAACTATCATGATACGCAACCTGAGGACAAGTGTTGTTTCAATTGCCATTTCAAGTCATTTAAAAAAAATTCAGTTGATCTGGGGGAATCCTTCAGCTGCCTACCAGAAACAGGTGACAAATAGGGAGGGACTGAAGGCAGAGCAAGGAGGGGAAGTTTATGATAGCAAAAAAATGAATTTTCTGAAGAATGCATTTTTCAAGTCAAACTGCATTTGGCATCGTATCAAGTAGATACATACACAAGTGAGGAAAGTGAGGACATTCTTGGCCTTGTGCTATATTCATGGCAAAGACGGAAGCTTGGATATGGAAGAGCAGACTTTGGTATTTCTACTCATTTAATGTCTAAGGCATCAAGTAGTTGCATTCACACAACTCATATATATTTTACAAGTAATTTAGGACTTCAATGGTATCAACTGAATTACTTGCTACTATTGAAAATAATATCACAGATTTCTGAAGAGCTTCCAAGCAACCAATGCAAAACCCAGTTCTGCTTTCACTAGGAAACTAAAGGAAGGGGCTAGACTCCAAACTGCTTTCTTTGCATTTAAAATACTTCCTGTTGGTAACACTATGAAGAAAGTGAGAATGTCTTCCAAAATCAACTTGGAAAATTAATGTAATACTTACATACTTGACTGTCTGCAATACTTACATACTGAACAAAAAGGGATGGGGAGAGCAAGATTCTGCCACATGGTGCTAGAAAGCTCTAGAAGTCTGTGAACAAAGTAGGTATTCCTCACAAAGTGTCACTGGACCTTCCTAGAAATTTGTCTTGACCAAGAGAGAGGTTTATCAGGGGGACAGGGGACGAGTAAACATCCCCCCATTTCTAGGTAAAAGGGTTGCATTCCTCTGAAGACGCTTTTCAAACTACAGTGGTTTTTTACTATTATTGCCTTTGTTTTCCATTTTCAACCTTTGGATAGTCAAATGCTTAAAGAAAACAAAACCAGGCTTTTATTAAAAGCGACACAACTAGATTTGGAATCACTGGATTGATGGATGCACTGCACGGCACAGGGGAGCCTGTGAACCTGGAACAATGTCAGATCCTATTATTGTTTCTTCAATAACCAACATATGAACCTCTCAATGTTATTCTACCTGTGGCCAAATTCAGGCCATATCCTCACCTATATAGATGTTTGCATGCTGCAGAACTGGATGAATACGTGTTCTGTTGGTTTATTACTAGCTCACTGCACTTCACAGCTCACACTCTAGAACATTAATTCTAACCTATTGCCCTGGGAAGGCTCACTAGGGGTTTTGGGGTTTTTTTGGTTGGGTTTGTTTCTTTGTGTTACTTAGGCCCCATTTAAAAGAAATTGTACACTGAAACTGAATGGGCAATGGAAAACTAAAGTCCAAGTATGTCTGCCACAAAAGGAAAAAAAACACATTAGCGTGTTAATAGAGAGGCTCTCTAAAGATTTTTATAAACGCCAGTATAATAAACTGCTTAAAAAGTGCTCTTCAGATATGTTTGTATACTCTGAAGCACACTAAGAAAAAATTCAGTGGGAAGAACCCTTTCAAAACATTCTTCTTACTTCTGATAGAGAAGACTTCTATAAATTGTCCATGCAACACAACTAGCTTTCAGATGAAAACAGTATAAATGACTGAAAAGTAATTTAAGCGTGCTACTTTTTGTTTTAAATAAGCAAACTTTCAAGAGCAGAATCAGATTTAGAGCACCCTCTTCATAGACGACTTCCTGATCAGCTCCTAACCTATAGCAACATTTTTTAGGCATACTCAAAATTGAGAGATGACCCTAAAATGCTTTCTGTAGACTACAGTTTTTCAAGAACTGTTTGAAAAGTGACACAAAGCTTAAAGCCAGCCCAAGATCTCCCATTTACCAGAAAGAATTATCATTAACATGTTTGCTTATGCCTAATTTAAATGAATAGATTTGTTGATTTTAATAGCTTACAAGAGAAAACATTAAAAAGCATATGCAGGACTGGGGCTTTAGCTTTAATCAAATGTTTTATGAGTTTTATTATCTGAAGCATTTTATATTTTGCTTACAGAATATAATTTAGTGAAAATTAGATACTGATTTAGAATAGAAAGTCTGCAAAACAATTTATTGCTAGATCTGCAATTATGTTAGTGACAGACCACCATGGTGCTACATGCTATGTAGCATCTTTTTTTAATCTTGCCTAAATGAGATCAAAATTCGCTAACCTCTTCAATTCACTTTACCCAATTATCAAGATATTTCAATACTACAAATTTCATGGTTTTCGTGATCAAATATTTTATTTTTCTCCTTTTGTAAACTCCTTGCAAATTCCTGCAGTCCATAACAAAAGAGATACCAAGGATTTGATCCATATTCATTATTTCAATATTCATGGTCATAAGAGGTTCAATTTTTTTCCACACAGTTAGCAAAAACCCACCTTAGAGTGTATAATACTCTTCCATCACTCCAGATTCGAAGCAAACGATTTGGAGTCGTAATCCAGTGAGCATCAGATTTCCTTGAATTCCGGAAGAAAGTGTCTGGAATCCAAATTTTTCCAACCATATTGCTATTAAGCATAAGCACCTTCATTGAGCTGTTAAATTTTAGACGACTGTCATACCAAGTCTGGGCAAAAATTATATCTATAGTGTATTCCTAAAAACAGAGAAACAACCATATCTATGTATACATTTGTCAAAGCCTGCAAGCCAACAATTTTTAATTCACACATAAGTTAGAGGCCACTTCTTCTGTATTACAGCAGCCCATAACCCCAAATTGAGAAATTACAGGCTGCTGAAAGACACACACAGCTTTCTCTCCCTAGATGCACACTGATTAGTTAAGGAAGAGGAGACTTGATGGGAGCTTGCTGTAACATGGTTCCTGCACAGTGCAACCACCTCTGAGAGCCCTAGACATAAATGTAAGGGCTAGACTGTGTTTGTTAATATGTCAGGGCTAGACTGTGTTTGTTAAGACAGTGGTCCTACAACTTCAAGAAGCAAACAAAATAAACTATATTTTTCCCCCAAACTGTACAACATGGAATTTAATATCCTTAAAGAAGTTTCAGATTTTGAAAAGTTCATGAATATGTACGAAGTAAACATCACAGTTTGCAGAACTATCTCTGTTACCATCTGCCTCATTTATCTACCTACATAAACACAAAAGTGTGTATAATCATAATCAGGAAGGAAATTTCTAAAGTAATTACACTTTACTTATTAAAGCCTGAAGAAAGCATTTCTTTTTTTTGGGTTTTTTGGGGGCTTTGTTGCGGCTTTTTTTTCCATTTTTCTCAGTAGGTTTATGGCCAGAAAAGAAAGGCAAATAAATAAATAAATAACGGAAAGCCTTTTAACAAGACAATACTTGACACAGTAAAACTTGAGGGAGATAACTATTGTAGATGCAATGAAATACTGATTTTCAAACAAGCCAGTTCCTGCAGTCCAGACAAAGGAGTGAAGTAGCAGCCTCTTCTCTGCTGTATTTGTCACAGCTCCAGATCAGGACTCTGATCTTAAGGGCAAATCTCTCTGGCTGATGGCAGATGTGATCTTTCCTTCATGGCTGCCCTATGATGGCTCCAATGAGCAACTCAGCAGCTCTTCTGTGGGGAAAAAAGACCTGGAGACCAGACTTAGGCACTTGGTATAGGTTGTTCACTTCTCAGTTACATGAGTGGACAGAGGGAATAGAGAAGGAGGCAGTGGTTCAGACTCCTGCTTCAGCCAATGTGGTCACTACTAGTTTACTTAGTAAAAAAGTGCAGTGCAGACAGTCAATTTTCTTTTCAAGTAAAATAAAAGTGGAAGGCTTTCCTGCTTGGATTGTTTGGTTTTGTTCATTTTAATTTCACAGCAGCCAACTGTGTTACAGGCTTCTCACTTGTTTCTGCAACTGATACCACCCATCTTACAGGAAAGTTTGTGAAATTTGGCACTTCATCCTTGGGAAGTGTGAAAGGCAGATATCCTAGGGCAACCTGAATCTCTCTCAATTCTCCCACCTCTCCAGGCAGGAGAAGAACAGGAAGGACCAAGAAATAGATATGCAAGAGGGAGGCTTGCCCTTGCTCTGCTGCGTACGGGAGACGAATTACCACCTGGACTGTGATAACTCAATGACTCTCAAAGGTTATGAATAACTAGTGTATAAGGCAAACAAACAGTGAAGAGACAGAAGAAACAAAGGGACAAATAAAAAATGCATTTTAGAGATGACTTCACTCTAAAACTCTCCTTATTCCTTGAGAGGCACTGTTATCAGGGGAAGATTCTGTAGGTCAAAACAAGCCCTTCATTATTTTACTTCTGTAAATGATGTTCAAGACACCTTGAAAACCCATGGCCTATTTAACTTTAAAATTCAGTTTTCTGAGATCTTCTATAGTGGTTGTAACTGGAAAGAAAACTTGCCTTGCTGTAGTGTAAATGAGAGCCCAAGGCAGTGCAACAGAGAAGTGTTTTAATGGGCTTAAATGGAACAGATTGAACAAAGATTTATGTGTTGCCTTTGCAGTACAAATAGGACAAAAAAAAAAGAAGTCAGTGAGTGAAATTAGCAGGCACGACCCAATGTATGAAAAGCACAGACTGAGTTTGAAGGTGCTACTCTAGGCAACCACTTCGCAGTAGCAGTGCATTGTCTGACAAGAAATTTATCAAAGTGTAGTTACAGCCAAATTCACCCAGAGCAAGAAAACTCAGGTTGCCATAGAATACCAACCACCCTAATAAATTAAGATATAAAAGGAAGAGGAGCTCATAGATTATTTTGAACACAAAGCAAAGGAATAGTCTCAGCAGGCCCAGATGCTTCTATTCTCTTACCTTTCAACTTTGAACATGAAAGTTTTTATCATAACATGTATTACAGGAGTTGTTTAAAGAACTTTTTTGAAAAGGCCAAAAAAAAACCCCCCCAAAAAACCCTGTATTAAAATCCTTCAAGATACACTTATAACTGTTAAAAATAATCTAATACATAAAGGTTAATATAAAATTAGTAATTACCTTTTTCCAAGTATCTTGCTGCATGTATAACAACAGATCCAATTGCTAGCCACTTGTCACATACCTGCAGAGGGTAGTCCTCCATTTGTAAGCTTATACTTCAGCACCCAGCCATCTTCCTCTCCCTCATGAATCAGCCAATCAAAGGCATAATCCTATTACTCATCTCACCTGATATATTTGAATTTGCAGTCTGGCGATGGGTGGTAGCAGCAGCTCACCCCCAACTTCAGCAGGACTCAAGAGTCAGTGTTTCTGCCAAGAACACTTTATTCACTTGTAGTATCTGTCTTGGTGGATATTACTACCTACTTCTTCAGCAGATCTATTTGTCCTATGCCTCCTGGAGACCTCTCTGACTTTGAGGGTCCATAATACACCCTGAAGCTGCATATATTCTTCACACAATGCATCTTACATAGGATCACATTTTGAACCCATTGTATCTATGCTATCTTCCACTAGAGTGAACTCTAGCACAATGTCCAAGCACATGCATGTTGTCATATTGTAGAACTGCAAGGCATGTGAAAAAGGAACTCAAATATGTATTAGCCTCCTTTCTGAACACTAGTTTCCCTGCAGAAAATGACAGGTAGTATAGGTACTTATCAGTCACCGAGCACAGGCAAATATACAGGATGATCAGACAGCTAAGAGTCTGGCAGCATGCAGCTGTGACAATAAAGAAGCTTGAGTGCAATAAGCCGAAAATGAAACTATGCTAGAAGAATGATCAGGAAAGTTGAATTCTTTCTGAAAATCCAGTTTTGAATGGGTCTGAAATGCTCAGATTTTATGCAGTTGTACACTATATTCTCTTAAATTTGCATCTCCTGAAAAATATTTCACATTTCATTTTAAGAAGGGGAAATCTAGATCTCTAAAAGTTGTTGAAAATTAGGTTAGAAAAAAAATCACTATAACTGTCTTTTCTAGGAGTACTTTGTTTCCAAAACTAAATGAATAAAAGCCCTCTCTTTGTTTAGACACTGTATGAGCAAGCACAACAGCAGCCACATTTAGACAATATTCTTTTATTATAACAGATCTTTCTGAACAATTATTTTGTTTTCCCTGCTTACAAAAAAAAAAAAAAAGGCATAACGCCACTACTTCTGTTAATTTTTCATAAACCTCACCATTAATGTCACTGTGTAACCATAAAAATTCGTTTACTATTATCCCTTTCAAACGAAACTAATGATAAAATAGCCATGCAGAATAAAATGGAATCAGTATGTGGCTGTGCTAGTCACAGTAACAGCAAAATGCATACTTATTTATATTTAGCCTCACAGGGTTCAATGACCATGGCACATGTTAGCTCATATTTGGTATTTGATTAGATCACCGACCTCTTTTTTGAATAGCTGGCATAAAAAGACCACCTACCTAATTATTTACAGATAACTGCAATCCTCCTCCATCCTTTTCCACTCTAAAAGATCATAACAAAATCCAAAGGCTGGGAACACACTGATTAATCAGAGATTATCATTAAAGGGCCAGGCAGTGAACAGAGTATTGACAACCAGGTGCACAGTCTGAGAGAAAATCATTTAATAAATAAAAGCAATTACTTCAAATAAAGTAGAAACAGCTACTGTATGGAAATAAACGGAATCCTCAATATCAGTCTCATTGTTATGCGTAGCTCAATTAGACACAAAAATGGGCTAGTGGATTAGGTTTATCAGCAAGCTGTTAAAGAAAGGGAGGCAGATACCATCCTACATGATTGTCTCTCAGTGTAACCCACCTCCCACAAATTCCGACATAGCATCAATACAGATGGGAAAAATCTCACAAAGCAGAAAAAACATTTTACTTGGATATTTTGCCTAACAGTCTCACAACTGATTTGATATTCCACAGTGAAAAGTGTGGAGAATTCAAGCAATGCATAGCTAAATTGTTGGCTGGATTACATTAACTACAACACATTTTGTTTCAGTTCGGGAGTAGAGTGGCCTAGTTTCCTGGGGCCAAACATAAAGCAATGGGAAGTCCCAAAAAGTAGACTCAGAACTCAAAAACTGTGTTTGTAAACCACACGCCTGCAATACAGTTGATTACTAGTGAATTTCAGAGAAAAATTAATAAAAACTGTCTCCTGTCATTTTATCTTTACTCAGAAACCCACCCCAGCTTTTCTCCCAGATTCAAAATTTCACCTGAAGGGCACACAGAATTTTCTAAAGTGTAACAAGCTGATTCAGAAATCTGTTTCACAGGGAGCCCCTGAACTCAGAATTTCCAAGTGTGACATCATTTCATCTTATTCAGCTTCAAGATATCTTCCCCACGTTTCTTCATTCTATCCAGTTTTTTAATTCCTTAAACTGGAACTCAATGTAATATTGCATTATTGACACTGCAACTGTGGAAGAGGGGGCTGCAGGAAATACATTGAATAGAAGTGCACAGCACCTACTCTCAGAACGTTTTAACCAGTCAGATTGTTATAACCGTACACGCAATCACACTGGAGGATGCTAGGAGAATGTATGCACAGGGTAAGTGGAAATATGGCAAATCATATCTACAGAAGGTGAAGGAATACAGTGAGACCAACATAGTCACAATACAGAAAAAAAACCCCTATCACTCTTCACATCACGCTTTTTCATCTATGGTTATCCAGTCCTTATTTTGAACATGCAAAGTGACAGATGCGAACAAGAATATGAATAAAATCTTGCCTTTGCAAGATTTATCTCAATACTTTGTAGATTACAAACTATAATTAAAATCCTGCCAATAATGAAAATATTAGCTAGAAAAGTAAGTAAAGCACTTCAGCAAAATCTCTGCTTTTATTTCATCAGCATAGATTTTGGCCATTTGAAATGAGCACCAGGAGAGGAAGTAGATGATATATATATAATCTATATAAATTCCCACAGCAAAAATTATACAAAAAGTTTTGGTTTGCTTTTCAACCAAAAATTTACTATTTCAGCTACTGCCATTCATAAAGAAACATTAAACTACAGAAAGAACCAGAAAACTCAGAACAAAAGAAAAAAATCAGACATAAATACATACACATATATTAAAAACTCAGGAGTGAATACTGGTATGGATTAAGGGTTTGGCTTTGAGATTGTGAATAGTGGCTTATCAGCTTCATTAAGTGCACTTTCTAAATTCAAGCAGCTACATCTACTTTCTTGTAGCTAGAAAGACTCAGGCGGTCAAAATTGCTCCACAACTTCAGTGACAAAGCTGCACATTACTCAAGCATGTATGGTTTTCTACAATTTCCTTTTATGAGTAAGCTATTAAGTCCAAAATACAATACCTGATCATTCAGTATGGTGCAACATTTTTTAAAGAAAGATTAACTGCACAGTTGCTGTTTGGTCTCTTTATTTCCATGGTTTTCCTGCTATGGCCAAACCTCAATATTGATGGCAAGAAGACTTATCTGGTTTTGGTTTCTACCCTGCAACTCCTGTAAGATATATCATGCTACATGAAAAACAGCACAACTTTCAGTTTAGCTTTCTGATGAGGCAGTCATACAACTCCAAATATCAGTCACCTGCTACACTGAAAATGGAAGAGCATCAACAACTGTTAAGAACTTCCTAAAAGAGCTATTTACTTACTGGCCTCAAGGGTGTCACTCTTCGTGGGGGTAACCCTCTACAACAGAGACACTATCACTACTCAAAAAGGTGAACTCTTATGCAGTACTTACTGCATGCCAGTGAATGACACTCCAAAACAGCCCAACAAGAAGTGGTTTAGATGTTCATTCTCTACAGTGGTTGAAATAACCACCCAGACTATATAAGACTACATGAAATTTTAAATCATAAAACAACAGTATAAAAATAATGAAGACCAAGATCAACAGGCAGGGAAGTTACATTCACTTGCTAGCAAATGCACATGGCTTTTCTTAATAGCTATTTTGTCAGTGCTGTATCAAAAGGGAGTAAGGGCAACACTTTTCTGAGGAGTAGATCTGATTCTTTGCTAAACAGCTTGGAGGTGCTGCTGGAAAAAGGGCATCCAGAAACCCTCCTTTGTAAAGTGAACTTCCCACAGCATGCACTGTGAAGAGAAAAACCCTATTTCTGCAGTCCAGCTTTTATCAGAGAATGCCATTTTGCAATGTCAGCACACATCCTGGCACTAGCCATCATAAAGGCAAGTGAACAACAGCAGCTTTTCTCTGGAGCACAGCAGCAAAGGAGGCAATGAAAACCCGCATGCTAAAAGCCATTGCCAAGGACAGTTTCTATCACAACAAGCTGTTAAAAGTTGTCATAACAATTAGAGCATGTTCCCTGCCTTTTTTCCCGAAATCCAATTCAAATCTAGGCCAACAGAATTGTTTCTGCAAGTGGAATGCAGCATCACAAATTACCATATAGACAGACAGACTAGGAATTAGTAACAAAGAACAGGTGTGTAATGTTCCTCAAAATAGTTATAATCTATTCTACATAAAGAGGTACAAGACAAAGAACTAAGTGTAGCTTGTCTCAGCTGCAGATACAAGGAAGACACACAGCAGAAGCAGACAAAGTATTTGGATAGAATATTCAGGCATCAGAAGTAACAATAAACTGTATGACAGAGCAGCCAAGCAGTCTGTGCTGTTTGTGGGGAAAAAGCAGGAGTGAAGAACTGGTGAGTTAACTTTAGAACTAGTCAATACTTTTACCTTCTTGGTGAACTGCTATGTGGTGGTTCTATTAACATCACTCTTTGTTTAGATCATCTCAGATCACAATTGAATTGTGCAGGCACTCAATACTGCTTATGCAGGATACACATCCTCTGCAGGAAGGTCTGAATTTAACATAAAAGACACGATTCAGAAAGACAACAGAGGCATAAGAAACATGAAACAGAGAACTCAGTCAGAATTACAGGTAGTGATTTTAGCACAACAAAAGCTTAATTGTTTGTGAGAAAGAAAAAAGAAAAAAAAAGTGATGAGAAACAATGAAATGGCTTTAGAAGCATTTATAGAAAATTTCTTTCAACCATAAAGGTCAGCCTGGGAGAAAGTGGTATGAAAAGTTGCAAGAACGCAAGTAGAAACTAATGAGATCTGAGATAGCAAATGACCTCTTGGGGCGG